>SKCR01037043.1:0-174927 GCA_019454045.1 Zanthoxylum bungeanum
ACGTGTCATCATCTTAAGATGCCAACAATCACCATCTACGCTAAAATGCACCTGCCACGTGTCAAAATCTCATCGGATTAAACTAACGTGCGCCTGGACACATGTCGCCATCATATGTTACCGACATCAATAATTCAATTGCCGACATAAGAGTGACACGTGTCACGATCTCGTAAAGCCAAAGCAACACGTGTCGAAGATTTACGGGCGTCGCAATGCTGGCTTGGCGTCGCGATGCTGGGACCTTACCGAGGCCTATAAATTCAGCTCGATGTCAGAATTCAAATCATACCTTCCTTGAGTTTTGTAAGGACTTTAAGGATTGCATCTTGTGTGTTTAAGTTTTTGTAATTTAAATTAAGCATTTTTACTTTTAGTATTTTTAATTATGCACTTTTACTTTTTGTTATAAAATTTTATTTTCTTTTATTTTTCTTCTTTTATGTTCAGTAGTTAATTTACTGCTGGGGTAAAGGTGAAGCTTTTTACTTTTATAATTTAGATTAATCTCCCTTAATTATAATATATAAATTATTTAAAACCTGACTTAATAAAGATACCGCCATATTGGTCGGTTGGTAATTAATTTTAAACTGGTTTTAACCTGACTTAATGAGGATACCGCCTGGTTGGTCGGTTGGTAATTAATTATTAGTTTGACTTAATCAGGATACCGCCTATATGGCTGGTTGGTAAATATCACACAGATTTATATATTATAATAAGAGAGATTTCTAAATTATAAATAGTAAATGTAGATTAATCTCACTTTAATTATAATATGAAAATTGTGATTTTAATAATATGAATTAAAAGTCATTTCCGCCTTCATGGCTGGTTTTAATTATGTAACATAATGTGAAACCGCCTATATGGCTGGTCTTTAGGTGAGAGATAATTACCGCTTATATGGCTGGTTTATGGATAAATAATAGCACCTCCTTTATGGCTGGTTCAACTTAATTGGATAATACTGGCAATTTCCATATTATAATAATTTGAGATTTCTAAAAGTGGATCCCCTAACCTCAGCAATTCTATTTTATTCTAGGGAAGTGATGAAACACAATATTCACACTGAATAATTGATTTTCTTTTTAAAGGTAATTCTTTAGTTAGTTTATTGAGTCTTTAGCTTAATGCTTCTTGTTGTCTGATCACTAATAAGATTGATGTTATAAACTTAAAATGAACTGGACATAGGGATTTTAGGTTTCAGCCTTAGATTCAATAGCCCACGATCTTCTTTGAGGATATATAACCCTTTAATAGATTTCCTTACAGGATAGACATGTACCTGTCGGGCGGGGGTAGCCACAATTGGAACTTGATCTTAATGAATCCAGGTAATTTGGTTGACATAGACATATGGTTCAATTAGGTTATCCTGGGTATTTGCGTCTGACCATCGACAGAGGCTTTTGCATATTTTCGTGTTCCAGGTTAGCAAACTGATTTATTATACATAGATAAAAGAATCAATTCATCTTTATAATAATATTGTGTGGAGTCACGACCCTAGATCCTTGAGTCTTTTATTTTATTTTCCTTTGTATTTTCTTTTGAGTATGTTTTTATTTAATTAGCAAATCCACATTCAACCAACCAAAAGAAATCATTTTCATTCTCCCTATAATTAGATACCTATAAATAAATAGTATCAATAATTAATAACAACAGTAGGAATTAAGTCATCGTGGGATCGATATCTTTACACTACTTGAATGATACGTGCGCTTGCGTTATACGTGTGTGTTTACGCCGGTCAAGTTTTTGGCGCCGTTGCCGGGGACTTATTTTTCTTGAGTTATTAATTTTGAAGCTATCTAATTTACTTGTATCTAATTTTCTTTATTTTTAATTTTTATTTCTTTCTTTTGTTTTTAGGTGATTGAAAAATGGAACATTATTGGGAGATTGAGAAATCACGAGCTTTACTAGAAGTTACACCCCAAATCTGGGAACAACAGTCTGGTTTTCTGAGGTATGTTGTTCAGTCCGACAATTATCACTGGATGTCAGAATTAAGCAATACTACATTTGCTGATCAGAACAAAATGGGGAGATGTGTGTTATGTGATGGTAACCACCCGAACGATCAATTTATATACCTTTCAGAGTGGCAGAATTATTGGAATCATTCAAGGTACGAAGAACCATCATACTTTCTATCTTATCCACCATCCATCTATGATCTTCAGCAAGAACCATACCCATCAGAGGAAGATCAGTTGATTCACATACTTAAAGATTGGTTCGAGAAACTGGAAGCTCAATTTGATGTTGGACAATTATGACCCATAGCGTCACTATTTGTACAGATCATGGTGTTGTTGTACAAATTAACTATGTGACAAAAGAGATTGCACTATTATCATTTATGATTAGATCACCTAGATATATAAATGATAGCAGGTCCCTGTGATTTGTTCCTGGATTGAGAATGATATGAGGCAGTATCAGTCCATGAAGGATAAATCATTAAATGTCCCTAGTCAGAGTATTATCGAGATTGGACATCGATAAATACGTAAAAGACTAGTATTACACTTGTGCGCGTTGTGAGGGCACAACGACATAGTTCTCATATTTTTGGGTATATGATACTCATGCAAATGTAATAGGAGGTTCCATTTTACCGATGGTACAGGAAACAGCTTCGCTCTGGATAGACCCCCTTGGAATTCCATTGGTAGTATGACTATGTGTCTATGGAAGTCCGAAATCAGGGTAGGTGTATTTGGTCTTAACCTGAGACTTGCACCGCTAATACTTGCGACAATCAATATACTTTGGTTTTGGTCGTCCAGGGCTTTAACCGGTTTCTGTGTACGTCTCTTCTGGGTATATCGAGAATCGTAGTGTGTTGGGTGTGATGTCAAGATGGAAGTATCACTCCAGTCATAGTGGAGATGATGGTCACGTAGGATACGGGACTAGTTCTCTTAAATGTTACAGCTATCGGGATATTATGACAAGGTCATGTATATCCAATTATAGAGACTAGTTACCAGACATCCGACATGTGCTTCGTACGGGATAGACACAATTCCAGCCCCAGGCCTAGCACGTGATCATCCGATACTAGATCGACATACACAATATTACGTATACTACGCCTGATATAGATCGCTATATTCCTATAAGGATATTTCTGGAGAATTGGGTAGACATGGCGCTTTGCTAGATGCCAACCTTGTCTTGTAAATCAGTATAAACGTTGTACTAGGTACTTACGTGTTCGGATAGTCCGACGACCGAATTTACTGCCAATATATTCGGGGATCTCATGGGTCGCTTCCCGAAGATTCACCGATGACATATGACTGACACTTTTAATTAATCTGGGATTAATTAGATGAGAGAGAAAATTAATCTGGGATTAATTGTGGAGATATTTTATCTGGTATAAAATATCAATTAAAAGAGAGATAATGATTAATTTGGAATTAATCGATTAAAATAATATATTCAATATATTATACGAGATTGGATTTCGACGCGGAATTAAAATCGGATTTTAATTCGGGCGAATGAGTTAATTTAGAATTAATTCATTAGCGACGTGAATAGTGATTTCGCTAGGCACAATCATTTAATTGTGTCGCAACGGAAAATCCGTTAATTTGGAATTAGCGAACCCGAGCCCGGGATTATTTGCGAGCGCATTCGCATTTCGAATTCGAGTGCGGCACGCAGGTCACATCAAGCATCAAATCGCTAGTCACATCAAGTGTCAAATCACTTGTCACTTTGAGTGATGTGACTTGACAACTTGATTGATATGAATAGTGATGTGAGTGGTTGGAAAGCTTTTTGGAAAAGCTTGATTGACATTTACAATTGTTTATTAATTGTATATGTTTTATTTTGATTTTTAAAATTAGAAAAAGTGTATTAGATACACCAATCCATCCAACAACCACACAACACACTTTCTCTTCCTCACTTCTCCCTCTCTCACGCCCAAAGTGGGCTGTCTTCTTCCTTTTACTGCACTGCCGAGAATGGCAAGAAGAATTAAAGTTTTTTGTGGCAAAAATTACTAAGTGCTAGCACACCGTTTGAGTCTTACGAAGGTGATAGGAAAATCCACCCGTGGGCTTGGAATATCATTCGAGAAGCTTGGAGCTTGGACCGATTTTGGAGAGCCAAAACAGTGGACTGTTTTCACCTCACTGCCGTGAGCCTTGGAGCACCATGGAAGGGAGAAATTTTTTTTTTTCTTCGTAGCATCCAGTCTGTTCGATGTGAGTATGATTCCGCCATTCTCCTTTGTTGTATTCACTTGTTTTTCATTGCTTGACAATGATCCTTGGACCTTAGAGAATCCAACAATGGTATCAGAGCTAATATTGAGCATGAAAATGATTTAGGGTTAAAAATTGGGCAAAATTGATTTTGAGCATGAATAATGAAATTGGATGATTTAATATGCTTAATTGATGTTTAATTGAGGATTGATTGGATCAATTTGATGAAAAGGTGTTTGGAACATTTTTCCCCAATTTTTGATGTGTTGGCAGAAACTCATGATGCCCTAAATTGTCTTGGATTTTTTGATTTTAATCATTGGATGTGTTGGAAATCATTTGGGGATATTGATTTAATGTTGAATTGAATTTAATTGGATTGAATTTGATTTGGGCATAAAATTCCCCCTTGGCCGAGACTTTGAAGCATGTGAATTGGGTTTGATTTTTGTTAAATTGTGTTGGACATGATTTAATGATGAAGAGCATGATTAATTAGGCTAATTGGTGTTTTGGAAATGTTATTTGGGTAATTAATTATGTTATGCACTTTGTTTAATTAAATTAAGAAATTGGATTTTTGGAATTTAATTAAATTGGGCCTATTTTGTAAATTGGGCTTTTGATGTTGTTATTGGGCTTATTGGGCTTGGTTGTACCAAGTTAGGTTTAGGACAAATGGATTGGATCCAATTGGGCCCAAAACCGCTTCCATAAAGCCCAAATGCGACTTAATGGACCTTTAAATTTTAATTGGGCCTAATGGGCCTAAATTGATTTATGGGCTTATGGGGTAACTCCCGGATTGGATTTTTGTTATTCGGTTTGACCTGAATTGACCAAAAGTCCACGCCTTAAGAAATTAATTAAAAGTCCATTGGACTTTAATTAAATTGACGTTGGACGTTAATCAGGCTTTGAGACCTGTAACGATTAAATTTGGAATTTAAGTCGTAAAATTTCATTAATAAAGTGTAGTATTTAATTTGGAATTAAATAGCGAATTAGTATTAAATACAAATTGAATTGGATTTAACTATGTAGTTTAATTTAATTCGAGAATTCGTAATTTGAGTACTTATTCACAAAACGAGTTTGACTCGCGCAAAATCAAATCGTTGTTTGAACATTGGATGATCATTAATTATCAGATTAATTAATTGTATTAGATTGATTGATAACATGCTTGTGTGAATACATGATTGTGATGCATGAATAATGTATATTGGATGGATAATAGATGGGTGGGGTAATTTTAGAAATTGTTGTAATAAATTTGATTTATTAATTGGACCTGTGTGTCCAGCCTTATCACCTCCATACTCTTTGTATTCTCTTCTCACCTATTCCCCTCAATGTAAATGAGGTTTCTTTAGAAGTGTAGTGTAACGGGTAGAAGTAAATACATGTGCTAGCGGGAGAGAGAAAGTGAGAGATTTGATCTAGGATCAATGTGTAAAGTATCCATCCGCATATCATTATTATTTATTTATACGCGTTTTATAATGTGTTTAGAATGCATGTTTAAGGGTGTATGATGATGAGACCTTAACAAAGATAATAAATTGGTTGCCAATTTGCACGCGAAAAACCCTCAAATAATATTAAGCGTTTTTCCTTCCATTGAGTGATTCTCACTCAAGATCCGAGACTGACATTGACTTGTTGGCCAAAGTCAAGGCCTTTGTCCATCGAGGATGTGTTTGAATCACGAAAGCTTTGTTCCATATTGGTGTCTTGTCCAAGTTGTGGTTTGTTGGCCAAAGTCAAGACCACTTCTTATCCATCGACATTGATTACGAAGCTTTCCATGGTCAATAGGTCGCGCTTAACTAGGATCACTAAGTTTGTTGTGCCAAAGCCAAGGCTTAGTTGATTCAGAGGAAAAAGGTTAGGCAATACATTGGATGTATTGGCATATATAAGATATATGTTTCGGACTTGGATGTCCCCCTACTGGATCTAGGAATTGGATTGGATCCAATTGATCTTAGAGATCTACCTAGTTAATTATCATACAATTTGTTGGCCAAAGTCAAGATTGTGTGATATTTAACGGGATCCTAGCCCGCTAGGAAACACAGTTTCCCGAGTACTCGACAGAGGGTTAGAGGCTCGCCGAAAAATAGTGGGAGGCAAGAATTGAATTTGCAATATTCGTTTAATTACTTGCCATACGCGCTCAATCAAATATCATTAGTCAAATAAATTAAAAGTTAGTTGGACTAATATTTAATCATTGTTTTAAATAAACAGTTGGACTGTATTAAAATAATTCATATATAGTTGGTTATATAATTAGATTATAGTAATCAATATATTTGATTTAAATTAATTATAGTTGATTAAATAGTTGGACTATTGTAATCATTATAATAAATAGTACCTAAATCGTTGATTAAATAGTTGGACTATTAAAATCAAGATATAATTGAAAGATTGGCATTTAAAACATAATCCTGGGGAAAATGTATTTAAATGGTGTAATTTTCAAATTGGGAATAAATTTCAGGATGGTCCTGGAAAATAATAAGTTACTTTATTTGATAAAAATACATATTAGGCCTAAGCCCGGAGTTAAGCAAACAGTAGAGCATGACCTTTGGAAGATTCATGTGATGATAGCTTTAGTGCTTAATCCATTAAGCTTGTCGCAATAAACTCCTTGATTTCTGAATCAGAACTAAGGATTAGATCCTTAAAGTATGATAAATAAATTGAAGGATATTCATACATCTATACTTAGATTTTAGAAGTACTAAATTGCAATACTTAACTCTTGGAGAGTTAATGACTATTCTCAAGGAGATAAAGTCAAAGTTTGCAATAGACAAGTAGCACAAGGCGCACATTACTTCGATATTCTAGAAACCCGAAGCTTGGCCAAAGGCTTTTGGAATATGAAAATGGCAAAGGCAAAATCATTATAATCTTTTAGGAAGATAAATGACATATCCCAAAATATCTGCCTAAAATATGGCAAACGGGATCGCGGAAGCGTGACTGCAGTTTGGACAAAGCAGACATGAAGGAATAGAAGACGGGCAAGGCTCTGACTTCAAATATGTTTCTTATAATTATGTTCACTACTAGTATTAAAATTGGATTTTAAATACTTAGTGTGGTACATAAATATATATTGATATTCAGAATCTGCTATGAGCAAGATACTGCCTTCAATTGAGATTAATCTGCGAATTGGAAACAAGACGATTGTCGCTGTTTTAACCGTACATACCTAATTTTAGGAACTACCCTCAGGTGTGTACCTAAATTTAGAAACTGTTATAATGTAACTAGTTTGACTAGAAATATTATCTCCATATCAGTATTTAACCCGCTGCGGGTGAACCTTTATATTCTAGAACACTAAATTTTTTTATTATATAAAGATGATATTGAGATAAACACATTAGATGTGAACAACAGAATTTATATTTTGAATATAAATAAAATCTCAAACATATAACATGACAAACAAATAGCTCAGACTAATTTGATCAGAAGAAACTTTATTGTGGCATTGTTGTCTGGGACACAATTAAACAATAATCGTATATCCACCCTTTTGAAGATTGGGTACAAGGACTGATTTGATCCTATTCAAATAAAGTCTACAAATCCAGTTTATTGGGTAAAATGCCTATAACACTATTTACTAGGTAAAAGTGTAAATGCCACTAATCTGTTAGCCCTAGTTCATAGTGAAGCAAGTGGGCCCATGTCTTGCTAGGCTAGAGGTGGATATGAATATTTCGTGACCCATACGAATGTGGCATCGCGTTATGGTTATGTGTCTCTTTTGAAACACAAATCGGAAAATTTTAGAGTTTCGACACGAAATAGACAAACAGATCGGCTAAAGTATTAAACCATCACGGTAAGGCCGTAATGGAAAATACTTAAGCAATAAGTTTCTTATATACTTGAAAGAGTAAAGTATTCTTTCAAATGAGGACTCCTCCCCGAACACGTCAGTTTGACGGTGTGTCCGAACTGAGTAACCGAATTTTGTTGGACATGATAAGGTTAATCATGAGTCGCTCTGAGCTACCATTTCCTTCAACGGATAAGCTTTAAACAGTGAAAAACTTATTTTGAATAAGGTTCCATAAAAAAATCTGTTTGACAGATATCATATTAGATATGAATAGGAAAGAAACCGGGTTTCTCATTTCTGATAATTTGGGAATGCTAGGCATATGTTTGGATGATACCAAAGTAAAACCCAAATTGGATAAGTGCCAATTATAGGTAATCATAGAGATACCAAAGTATAGTACTTATACATCTCACCAGAGAACAAATTAGATTGTTGCTCACCATGCGGTTTTCCTAAGAGGAATACCGATATGCAGTGGTAAGTGGGAGGATAGTAAAACTCGATGAAAATCGAAGTAATACTGTCCTAGGCACCGAATCTTAATGGAACATAAATAGTTCATCAAGGATGGAACTACACCAATAATCTTCGAATACACAAGAACCAAGTATGTCGGAGAAAGTCAGAAAACAACCTGGGGTATGGGTTTCTGATCTCACCTCATAAAGATGTCAATCTTTTGAGGCATACCAACTGACTACGTATGAGGAAGTGATACAAGGTATCGAATCCCTATCATGGCAAAGTACCTTGAGTCCGAAATGGATTCCATGTATATCAACAAGTTTGGATACTAGTTGATGTACCGCAAGACATTATGCCTATTGGTACTATATAAGTCTTCAAGGAAGACGCACATGGATGACAACATACCAACGTATAAAGCTATGTTTTTAGTGGAAAGGTATCGTTATCAATATTGTGTTGACTACGTTTCAACCTTTTACCTGTTGCCACAGTAAATCCATTTGGATAATGCTTGCTTCTGCTGCATGTTTCATTTATGAAATGTGTCAGCTGAACGGGAAAATCGTTTTCCTGAAAAGGAAACCTTTTGGAGGATGTTTACAACATCCTGTTGGTTTTGTCATACTAAAACTAGCAAACAAGGTTTGCAGGTTATTCGATCCATGTTTGGATCAAAGCAAGCATAGGTTCTAGGAATTATCATTTTGATTTAATCATAATAGTTTATGATTTAATTCAAAAAAAATGAAAAGATTCTTGTGTATATAAGAAGGTTAGTGGGAGCGCACTGATAGTAAATGTCCTATAAAATAATGATAATATATGTCATTTCTTGGAAATGATATTCCCATAATATAATCGGTGAAAGCTTGGCTTTCGATAAAACTCTCCGAGAAATCGTACATTGATAAATGTACGCGACCTGGTGTCTCATACGCTTTGAGCATATGGATTCACAAACAGGCCAGTCCAAGTGATAGTCACTGGATTGATGTTAAGAACATCCGTTAGTATCTTAGAGAACTAATGATGCAGTCTTAATCTGTGGAGAATGAGAACTTGAAGTGACGAGGATCACAACTGCAAGTTTCCTAAATCGATAAAGATGACTATAAGTCGCACAACGGTACTATACAATTTGAATAACGGAATAGTGAGATGGAAATCTTCCAAGCAAAATACTGTTACCGAATAAACAACAAATACGAGTTATTGCTGCAGCTGAGGCAGCAATAGAAGCCTTCTGGGTCGACAATAAATCTAATTAGATTAGATATAATTCTGTTAGCAGCTGAGTTAGGCGTCAGCACAGGCTAAAGAATTAATGGTCTCATCAACGATCCAGATATATACTTCGATATTCATCTGATTCGTTTGGATCATACATCGTGGCGATATGATGATCGAATAAATCACATCAGATGATAATCATGCAAATCCGTTGACGAAAGCCTTTTCTCAGCAGTTTGAGCCAACCGTACATAGTTCGGGTGTCATGCACTCGAGTGACTAGCTATAGGCCAAGTGGGAGATTGTTGGACAATTATGACCCATAGCGTCACTATTTGTACAGATCATGGTGTTGTTGTACAAATTAACTATGTGACAAAGAAGATTGCACTCTTATCATTTGTGATTATATCACCTAGATATATAAATGATAGGAGGTCCCTGTGATTTATTCCTGGATTGAGAATAATATTAGACAATATCAGTCCACGAAGGATAAATCATTACATGTCCCTAGTCAGAGTATTATCGAGATTGGACATCGATAAATACGTAAGAGATTAGTATTACACTTGTGCGTGTTGTGAGGGCACAACGACATAGTTCTCATATATTTGGGTATAGGATACTCATGCAAGTGTAATAGGAGGTTGTGTTTTACCGATGGTACGGGAATAGCTTCGCTCTAGATAGACCCCCTCGGAATTCCATTGGTAGTTTGACTATGTGTCTATGGATGTCCGAAATCAGGGTAGATGTATTTGGTCTTAACCTGAGACTTGCACCGCTAATACTTGCGACAATCAATATACTTTGGTTTTGGTCGTCCAAGGCTTTAACCAGTTTCTGTGTACATCTCTTCTGGGTATATCGAGAATCATAGTGTGTTGGGTGTGATGTCAAGACAGAAGTATCACTTCAGTCATATGGAGATGATGGTCACGTAGGATACGGGACTAGTTCTCTTAAATGCTGCAGCTATCGGGATATTATGACAAGGTCATGTATATCCGATTATAGAGACTAGTTACCAGACATCCGACATGTGCTTCGTACGGGGCAGACACAATTCCAGCCCCAGGCCTAACACGTGATCATCCGATACTGGATCGACATACACAATACTATGTATACTACGCCTGATATAGATCGCTATATTCCTATAAGGATATTTCTGGAGAATTGGGTAGGCATGGCGCTTTGCTAGAAGCTAACATTGCCTTGTAAATTGGTATAAACGTAGTACTAGGTACTTACGTGTTCGGATAGTCCGACGACCGAATTTACTGCCAATATATCCGGGGATCTCATGGGTCGCTTCCCGAAGATTCACCGATGACATATGACTCGCACTTTTAATTAATCTGGGATTAATTAGATGAGAGAGAAAATTAATCTGGGATTAATTATGGAGATATTTTATCTGGGATAAAATATCAATTAAAAGAGAGATAACGATTAATTTGGAATTAATCGATTAAAATAATATATTCGATATATTATACGAGATTAGATTTCGACGCGGAATTAAAATCGGATTTTAATTCGGGCGAACGAGTTAATTTAGAATTAATTCATTAGCGATGTGAATAGTGATTTCGCTAGGCATAATCATTTAATTGCGTCGCAACAGAAAATTCATTAATTTGGAATTAGCGAACCCGAGCCCGGGATTGTTTGCGAGTGCATTCGCATTTCGAATTCGAGTGCGGCACGCAGGTCACATCAAGCGTCAAATCGCTAGTCGCATCAAGCGTCAAATCACTTATCACTTTGAGTGATGTGACTTGACAACTTGATTGATGTGAATAGTGATGTGAGTGGTTGGAAAGCTTTTTAGAAAAGCTTGATTGACATTTACAATTGTTTATTAATTGTATATGTCTTATTTTGATTTTTAAAATTAGAAAAAGTGTATTAGATACACCAATCCATCCAACAACCACACAACACACTTTCTTTTCCTCACTTCTCCCTCTCTCACGCCAAAAGTGGGTTGTCTTATTCCTTTCACTGCACTACCGAGAATGGCAAGAAGAATTAAGGGTTTTTGTGGCAAAAATTACTTAGTGCTAGCACATCGTTTGAGTCTTACGAAGGTGATAGGGAAACCCACCCGTGGGCTTGGAATATCATTCGAGAAGCTTGGAGCTTGGACCGATTTTGGAGAGCCAAAACAATGGACTGTTTTCACCTCACTGCCGTGAGCCTTGGAGCACCATGGAAGGGAGAAAAAGTTTTGTTCTTCGTAGCATCCAATCCGTTCGATGTGAGTATGATTTCGCCATTCTCATTTGTTGTATTCACTTGTTTTTCATTGCTTGATAATGATCCTTGGACCTTAGAGAATCCAACATTTGATGCACAAATTTAGAGTCAAACGACATCTATACAGAGGATGACATATCAAGTTAGACAATTAACAGATAACCTGAATCACACATCTCACGGAGCAAATTCAAATACTACTAAAGAAGCCTTCGAATATCCTGAGATTCATCATGACATCATAACAGAGGACGAGGCTGAGCAATATCAAGAATCAGAGGTATCAGTTCAGGAGCCTGAACCAACAAAGTCTCAATTTGATTTTTATTATTCTTCTGACTCTGACGAGGATGAAAAAGCTGAGTTATTTGTACCAAATGCACCAACAATGGAGGATGAAACGTTTTATCCCCCAAATGAAGATCTTGGAGCTTCCATTGCACAAATTTTTGAAGAAGGTCTACCTGAGCTAATCATTTCACTCAGATCAGAGGATGAAGACCTAAAAATAGACATAACTTTACATCATCAAATTGACACTTATGGAGCATGCATTTCACAGATGACGGATGAAGAATTGAATACGGAAATTTTAAAATTCATACGTGAAGAAAAGATGGAGTAAGAAGCGGAGCAAATAGAGGAGAAACAGTTTGACCAAATTGAAGATCTCAGGTATTCAGAAGAAACATCACTGTTTTGGGGAGTACAAATCAAAGATATCACCCAGAAGCTTGACAAAATGGAACTCCCATTCCAAGTCAAGCACCATACAAGACCTCCTGATTTTCTTTCTTTCTTTTTTGGAACCACTGGAGCAACAAAGGTTAAAAATATGGCACAAGCACTGAATGAGACAAAATATTTTTTGCCACTTTACCGTTGGAAGAGACCCTTTAAAAGCAACGCTCATGGGATTGTCTTTAATCGGACGTCCAAAACGACGCTGAAACCTCCTTGACAGATGAATTTCAGTCACATCTGCTGAAGACGAAAATTTAGCGCTAGTAGGGAGGCAACCCATCCATTTTGTTGTAATTTCTATTTTTTTTGTGTAAACATGTTGTAGAGTTCTTAATTTTGTGTCTTATTTTTGTAGGAAAAGCACAACGGAGCATTTTAAGATAGAAGGAATGGTGTTTGACAATCACAAAGAAGAGAGACAATTCATTAGCGATGGCTGAGTAAGGAATGGATTCTTGAGACACATCCTAATGAATTTATACTAAGCAAGTGGCATATTGTGTACATATTCCGTTGCCTTAATTATTGCTTTGATTTGCTTTTTTGTTGTAATTATCTTTATTTTCATAGACATGATCCAGAATTTTTGACCTTTCATGATTTCTTTTGTTGTTTAGCAAACAAACGTCCTCTGGAAGATACTAGTGCTATTATTACTCACCCTTTTCAGGTTCTATAAATTCAACTCATCATTGCACTTTTAAAGACATCTAGAGTAAAAAATGGAAGCCACTTAAAGAAGACGATTTGAAAACATCTGTGTGTTTTGCGGTACTAGTGTTGGTACTAAGCCACAATACGTAGAAGCAGCACAAGAATTGGGCCGAGTCTTAGCTGCAAGGAATATGCACTTAGTATATGGCGGATGTAATCTTGGACTAATGGGGATCGTTTCAAAGGCCGTACCAGAAGGAGGCAGTCACGTTTTAGGAATTATCCCAAAACCCTTGGCAGAGGCAAATCTTATTGGATCATCAAACGGAGATGAACTGATCGTGCCAGGTATGTCTAAACGATTGGTAGAAATGATTAACCGTGCTGGTACTTTTATTGCTTTGCCAGGTGGCTTGGCAACTGGTTTGGGAGCCACTGACCCAAAGCTCGCTACATAGACATGTATTGTATATATAGAAAAAATAAAATCAAAAAAATAACAGAAAAAATCATAAAAATGAGAAAAATTATTCCATTGCTACAAAAAGGTGTGAAATCTGATAGAACTTTAGGACAAAAATATTACTCTCTTATCAACTACACTTGTGACTATTGTGGGCAAAAATGAGTTGATTAATATTTTGTTGGCTGTGTATATGGAGAATGGAAAATATAATCGGAGAATTTACTTATTCAGTAATTTAGAAAGAAACAAAACAAGTAGTAACTTGGAGTAGAAATTTCACCTGATTAGTCACTAACTTCTTTATTCTCTTTTCGCTTGTCTTTTTGCTTTTGTGTGCATTAGTTTCACTACCTTTTTACTTTTGTAAAATATTTGTGGGTATCATTGCTGTAAACCCTCACAAGACTACAACTCGTCCACTAGGGACATGTTGGAAATTCTAATCCATGTCCCAAGATCAAAAGAGCAAACAAAACATATAAATGAATGAAAAATATTGAAGTATGGCGGAATCATACTCACAAAGATCGGAATGCGGATGCGTTGATGAAACAAAAAATTTTCTCCTTTGTGCAGTGAGGGTTTCGGCCAAACAGAAAAGAGAAGCTCCAAGCAATTTTTGATCCTTCCAAGCTCTAAGATTAGTTTCCCATAACACCTTTGTATGATCCCTTGATGGTGCTAGCCTTGTGTGTGATTTTATGTTCCAAACAAACACAAATTCTTCAAGTTTTTGCAACAAAAACAGAAAAGTGGAGAGGGCTGTGAGAGCTCACAGTTTCGGTCATGAGAGAATAGGAGAGAGTGTTATGATTTTTGTTACAAAAATCAATTTATATTTATGCCATAATGTTTATTAAATTAATAATAAACTTATGACACAAATCATGCAATGGCTTAGAGTGTCAAACACTCAAACTCCATGCAAAACCATTGAGTGTATTGTACACTATCACCATGCAATGTATTAACAATTAAATAATGCATAAAATGACATGTGTCATGTGGGCCCCACACAACCCAAATGAAAGTGGGCCCACGCGTACTCACGCGTTCGGGTTCGATATTTCCGAAATACCGAACTTTCGTCGCGACGTTAATTAAATCGAATTTAAATAAATAATTGCGCCTAGCGAAATTATTATTTACGTCGCTAACGAATTAATTCTAAATTAACTCGTTTGCCCGAATTAAAATCTAATTTTAATTTCGCGTCGAAATCGAATTTCGATTATTATATCGAATATAATAATTTTACGATTAATTCCAAATTAATCGTTCTCTCTCTATGTATAGTACTTTATCCAAGATAAAGTCTCTCCGTAATTAATCCAAGATTAATCGAGTTTGAATCATACGTCATTGGTGAATCTTCGGGAAGCGACCCAAGAGATCTCTGGATATGTTGGCAGTAAATACGGCCGTCAGATTATCCGAACACGTACGTACCAAGTACTACGTTTTTACCGATTTACAAGACAAGGTTAGCCTCTAGCAAAACGCCATGCCTACCCAATTCTCCAGAAATATTCTTATTGGAATATAAGATCTATAACAGGCGTAGTATACCGTAGTATAGTGTATACTGATCCAGTATCGGATGATCACATGTAAGGCCTGGGGCTGGAGATGTGTCTGCCCCGTACGATACATATATCGGACATCAAGCAACTAGTCTCTTTGAATCGGATAATCCTGACCTTGTCATATTATCCCGATGGTTGCAACCATTATAGAGTACTAGTTCTGTATCCTGCGCGATCATCATCTCCATATGTCTGAAGTGATACTTCCGTCTTGACATCACACCCAATACACTACGATTCCCGATAAACCTAGAAGAGGTGTACACAGAACCTGTTAAAGCCCTGGACGACCAAAACTAAAGTCTACCGATTGTCGCAAGTACTAGCGATGCAAGTCTCAGGTTAAGACCATATGCACCTACCCTGAAGCGGACTCCCATAGACACGCAGACATACTACCAATGGGATTCCGCGGGGTCTATCCAGAGCGAAGCTGTTTTCCGTACCATCGGTAAAACACAACCTCCTACCGCACTTGCATAAGTATCCAATACTCAAATATATGAGAACTATGCTGTTGTGCCCTCACAACACGCACAAGTGCAGTACTAGTCTATTCCGCATTATCGATGTCCAATCTCGATAATACTACGACTAGGGATATTTAATGATTAAACCTTTATGGATTGATACTGTCTCATATCATCTCAATCCGGAATTAATCATAGGGACTTTTACCATTTATATATCAAAGTAAATAAATTACAAAACGGTAAAAGGCAATTTCATTACTACATAGTTAATTTTGTACAATAATACAATATCATTTACAAAATAGTGACGCTATGGGTCATTACTGTCTAACAGGACACCGAGGGGTTTAAAGGTTTGTTGTATACGCTAAATGCAACAGTGATCCCTACGAAAGTGGATTAGTTAAATCTTATTTTAAAAATTTTTATGTTATTTTATTCTGTGTTTTGCTCGAGGACTAGCAAAATGTTAGGTTTGGGGGTGTGATGAGTGGTAAATCTATCACTATTTCCCACTCATTTAACTTAATATTTTGTGTAGTTTCTTGAGTTTTGTGAATATTTTGATGTATTTTTTGTTATTTTGTAGATAAATAAAGTTTCAGGACATTATGGAGGTGATTTGGAGCAAAACAATGAAAATAGGAAAAAAAGGGAAAAATGATAATTTGGCCATGTCGCGACGCGCAAGCCTTTGGCGTCGCGACGCCTAAAGTGCACGGAGTCCTTGCTAACATGAGCCGGGTCTACGTGTCAGAATCAGAAAAGTTGACTTTGCTAACATGCGGCGTGCCACCTGTCAACATCACAGCCAATCTGCTAAAATGCGCCAGCCATGTGTCATCATCTTAAGATGCCGACAATCACCATCTACGCTAAAATGCACCTGCCACATGTCAAAATCTCAGCGGATTAAGTTAACGTGCGCCTGGACACGTGTCGCCATCATATGTTGCCGACATCAATATTCAATTGACGACATAAGAGTGACATGTGTCACGATCTCGCAAAGCCAAAGCAACACGTGTCGAAGATCTACGGGCGTTGCGACACTGGCTTGGCGTCGCGACATTGAGACCTTATCGAGGCCTATAAATTCAGCTCGATGTCAGAATTCAAATCATGCCTTCCTTGAGTTTTGTAAGGACTTTAAGGATTGCATCTTGTGTGTTTAATTTTTTGTAATTTTAATTAAACATTTTTACTTTTATTATTTTTAATTATGCACTTTTACTTTTTGTAATAAAATTTTATTTTTCTTCTTTTATGTTCAGTAGTTAATTTACTGTTGCGGTAAAGGTGAAGCTTTTTACTTTTATAATTTAGATTAATCTCCCTTAATTATAATATATATATTATTTAAAACCTGACTTAATAAGGATACCGCCATATTGGTCGGTTGGTAATTATTTTAAACTGGTTTTAATCTGACTTAATGAGGATACCGCCTGGTTGGTCGGTTAGTAATTAATTATTAATTTGACTTAATCAGGATACCGCCTATATGGCTGGTTGGTAAATATCACACGGATTTATATATTATAATAAGAGAAATTTCTAAATTATAAATAGTAAATGTAGATTAATCTCACTTTAATTATAATATGGAAATTGTGATTTTAATAATATGAATTAAAAGTTGATTTCGCCTTAATGGCTGGTTTTAATTATGTAACATAATGTGACATCGCATATATAGCTGGTCTTTAGGTGACAGATAATTACCGCATATATGGCTGGTTTATGGATAAATAATAACACCGCCTTTATGACTAGTTCAACTTAATTGGATAATACTGGCAATTTCCATATTATAATAATTTGAGATTTCTAAAAGTGGATCCCCTAACCCCAGCAATTCTATGTTATTCTAGGGAAGTGATGAAACACAATATTCACACTTAGTAATTGATTTTCTTTTTAAAGGTAATTCTTTAGTTTGTTTATTGAGTTTTTAGCTTAATGCTTCTTGTTGTCTGATCGCCAATAAGATTGATGTGATAAACTTAAAATAAACTAGGCATAGGGATTTTAGGTTTCAGCCTTAGATTCAATAGCCCACGATCTTCTTTGAGGATAGATAACCCTTTATAGATTTCCTTACAGGATAGACATATACCTGTCGGGCGGGGGTAGCCACAATTGGAACTTAATCTTAATAAATCCAGGTAATTTGGTTGACATAGACATATGGTTCAATTAGGTTATACTGGGTATTTGCGTCTGACCATCGACAGAGGCTTTTGCATATTTTTGTGTTCCAGGTTAGCGAACTGATTTATTACACATGGAGAAAAGAATCGATTCATCTTCATAATAATATTGTGTGGAGTCACGACCCTAGATCCTTGAGTCTTTTCTTTTATTTTCCTTAGTATTTTCTTTTGAGTCTCTTTTTATTTTAATTAGTAAATCAACATTCAACCAACCAAAAGCAATCATTTCCATTCTCCCTATAATTAGATACCTGTAAATAGATAGTATCAATAATTAATAACAATAGTAGGAATTAAGTCCTCGTGGGATCGATATTTTTATACTACTTGAACGATACGTGCGCTTGAGTTATACGTGTGTGTTTACGCCGGTCATGTATATGATACCATGTATTGAAAACTAGAGCAAGTGGGAGAAATTGTTAGGGTTGGTGCTCGGAGTGCCAATCCGGATCATATTTATGTCCGACTCATGAACACGAATAATTTCTTTCTCTATAATATTACTTATTTATGGTAGCACCTCTTGTTTTTATATACGTATTCGATCTAATTATGATTAGATTGAAACTAAATATGATTTTGTGATATGTATATATTAGACAAAGTCCCCAGGATTTACAACGTAGTGTGCAGTTACAATGTAGTTTGTAATTGACATTGGGAAGTGTCACTATAAGTTGTATATTCTCAAATAAAGTTCATGGTCAAGATTTACTAACACGGATCGGTTAGTAAACTCTGCTGAGACCAGTACACATTGTATATCGGAATTTGGTCTGATGGTTTATCCTAATGAACCATGAGTCTCGGGAGAATCATATAGACGTGTAGGTGTTTATTTGATAAACACTGAACGACTCACCAAAGATTTCCTAATAGATGGTACACCAACGTCAATAGGAATATTCTCAGGTTGAGTAGCATAGTAATCATTTTACTTGAGATACCATTGTGGATGTATAAGGTATCCTCCACACTTTGATGGCAGTTACGTCACCGATCTATTTAGATCAGACCTCTGTTTGTTCGCTGGGTGTGGACTGATCCTCAGGATATCTTGTGTGTATCAAGATATGATCTGTTAGTTCTGTGTACAGAGCATAGGTATTCAATATGGAATTAGCAATCTATTAAATTCATGGGCCTGTGGTACACTGTACAAGTAAGTTCTAAGTGTTATTTAAGAGATTACTATTAGATACGTCCGGATGCCTATGATAGATGGATTATAAGTATGTGATGACCTCGATCTGTATGGTTCAGCGAGTTTATCTGTGGCCGTCATAATTTACGGGTGGGTAGGTTATTGACACGAAATTAAATTTCGTGACGGATATGCCTGAATCTAGAGAGTCTCACAAATGAAACATACTCGTAGAGCATTAGGTCAACATTTATAAATAATATTGATTATTTATAAATCGTTTAACGGTTAAATGAAAAGATACATGCTTAAGGGTATTTTCGGATATTTCCTACTTAATGTGTATTTGAATTTAATACATGATTTTATTAAATACAAGTTAATTATTTGTTAAATAAAGTATTTTACACATGTTACAAATATATGCATTACGGAATATGTAAAGTAAATATGATACATATATTTAGATATTTTTATTGAGTAATTATCTAATTATTTAATTGTTAAATAATTAGAATAATTAAATATAAATTATATTTATCATGATTAAGTTAGGAAGTGGATTATTTTGATTGGTCCACTTGTTGGAAAACTTTTAAAGTTGTAGTGTACAACTTGAATAAGTATCCTAAGCCTTAATTTATTTATATAAATTTGAAGCAAAATGACACTTTTACCCCCTAGGGTTTCGGCCAAGGTGAGGGAGGTATAAAATGTTTTTTTTTTCATTTTATGCTTTCATAAGTTTAAGCCTCCAAGAAATACAAGAGAGGAAATTGAGAGAAAAACACAAGTCTTAAGGTTGAAAACTCGAAGAAAAGCTTGAAAATCAAGGTATTTTCATCCTTTTTCTTATAGAAAATTATTTCTACAGATTTAGGCTACTACATATGATGTAAGTATGTGTTTTTCTTTTCTCTTATTTTGTGTTGAGAATCTTGGAAGCTTGATGAAAGGATATTTGCATGTATGTAAACAAAGTTGGTTTATTAATGGTAAATAAGCACACTTTTAGTCATTTGATGACTTAGTTGCCATTCTAGAGTTATTAGGCCACTCAATGATGACCTATAATTTTTCTTGAGTTGTTTCAAAGTGGTGAGACTTGTTTGGTGTTGTAGAGATTTGATTAAAGTGTTGGATTATGTTAATTTTGGTTAATTTGATTAATTGAAAAATTAGGATTTCTAACCTAAACCAAAATTGAGGCTTTTCATATATATGTTATATTTTGATACATCTAAGATGTATAAATTATTTTGGTAGTGATTGGAAATCACCTAAACTTTTATTTGATAATTTAGGACCAAAATGATCAAAATGATAACTATTGGGGGCTCGTGGCAATTACCTAAAATTATGGAAAATAATTTCTGGATTATATTTGTATGTATATAAGATGTACATATTATTTTGGTAGTGATTGGAAATCACCTAAACTTGTATTTGACAATTTAGGACCAAAATGATCAAAGTGCAAAAGGGCTTTTCAGTAATTAATGAAAAATCTGGAAAAATTTTCAGAGTTTTGTTTTAATGTATATGTGATGTACAAATTATTTTGGTTGTGATTGGAAATCACCCAAACTTGTATTTAAAAACTTAGGACTAAAATGATTAAAATATAATATTTTAATTACTCAATACTCGAAAATAGAATTTTTAACCCAAAAAATCAGAATTTATGTATATTACTGTGAAACCCCAAAAGAAAAACCACTGAACAACAGCTCAGATCTGATCCATTTTCACCCAAAACACACACACATCTCACCTATAACCGCCTCTCTTTTGCATGTGGTGTAGTAGTGTTTCAGCCCTTCATTTGTATACCCAGATTTTCTTACTCACTCCTATGTGTGAGTTTAAAGAAGAAAGAAATAAATTTCTTGTTCAGATTTCGAATGACCTTATGTAACATCCCAGATCTGGGAGATGTTACCGGCAGGGGATAGCTGTGCGAACCCCATAAGCCTCTGACTATCTGACTGTACTCTGAACTATACACATGTCATGCATACAGACCATGACTCAAACAATATAAATTACTTTTATTAATGCATATTTGAGAATACTTCTTTTACAACACTTTAAGAACTACTTGCAGTGACTATCACATTCTAATGCATACAATTTCATTAACTATGAACTGGACTTTTACACTTTGTGACTCAAGTACTGGTGGACTCCAACCCTTGTGACTGCTTCAGTATCCATCCTCCCGAGCATGTCCTCTTGGAATCCCTGCAAAACAAACTAAAACTGGTGGGGGGTTAGATTGCTATGCAATCTAAATGAGTGGGCTAAAACCGAAAACTGAAATAAAAATCTTTTAACTTTAAAATCATACTTTTAGAAATATCTTTTAAAGAAACTTTATTTCTTTTTGAAATTTGTTTTTGAAAATTTGTTTTCTGAAAACTACTTGCTAATAATCTTGGTTCTGAACTCTGAAATCTTTATACTGAAAATCTGAAATCTGAAAACTATCTGTAAAGATATGATTTCTGAAACCTGGGTTTTAAAATCTGAAATACTGAGTACTGTATGTTTGAAAACTGAAAACTGCTCTACGTCCAGGGCCATAACTCAACTGGACGTCTCTCTACACCTAGGACCATAACTCAACTGGGTGTGCTCGATGCCCAGGACCATAACTCAACTGGGCATCTGAAGTCAGGATTTCGGGACCCTGTAGCCCCTAGTCCTGCTCGAGGATCTGAGAGCGTCCCCTCAGTCTTCCACATGTGCACATGCGTCTGAATCCGTCAATTCCACTGTATTAGTTAAATACTGGGGTGAGGTTTTACCTCATGCCCCGAAAACTAAAAAAAACAAATTTTAAAACTCTTCTATATAAAGCATTATTAATCATGTTATAAAACATAAATATCATATAATAGCAGCGATAAAGAAATCTAACACCCTAAGGCATAAAAATAAGTCTGTCATCAAAATACGACTTAACAAAAGCAAGTAAGAAGATAGTGTCCACTCACTGTGCTATAGTAAATCGAGAGCGATTCACGGTGTGAGCTACCTCTTAGTATCCTGGCATCAATCTAAGGTCAATATGATCGTTAGTTTGCATAACTCGAAATATTTTCATATGACATAAACGAATATACAATGTATGGATACACAAACTTGCTGAATATTGATGATTTCTATGGTATCTATGAATTTCACGGACTTAGGTTTGGAGTTACGCAAGTGCGATAGCGGAAACTTAATTTATTCTAACGGCCAGAAATTTACAGTTTATACACTAACTTTGAAATTTCCCCAGAATTAACTGGGAATGAATCTAAGGCTGAAATTTTAATATAATGATCCTCAATATGTCTAGTTTACGTTGGTTTTTACGTATCTCAATTCCGACTTCAGAAACTCAATTTATAGACCGAAATTCAAGGGCTGTCCAACAGAAAAACTGGGCACTGGGGCAGCAGGTCGCCCAACTTCAAAAATTCGTTCCGATCTCGTCCGAAGTCCAAAAATTCTAAATTTTGGATATGTTACTTCCTTATGTGTCTAGAGTACCCATAATTTTACGGAACTTGATTTCGACTTCTAGAACGCACATTATAAAATTTTCTTTACACCTTGTTCTGTTACCACAGAACCAGTAATTTACTGCAGTGCGGCCAAGTTTGAAAATTTGCTACGACTCCCTCTTAAGTCTAAAAATTCTGAATTTTGAATATGATATTCCCCTATGTTTTTAGTTTACTTAGAACCTTACGGTTCATCAATCGGATTAATAAAACTCAAGTTATAAACTTCCAAGCACAGCCTGTCCGAAATGAGACAGAATTGACTTCACTCTCTAACTTCCTTATCTCGCCATCTCATTTAATTCCTTTAATCCGAAGACCTCCGACAGAATTTTCATTATCATAAACACTCCTTATATCATAAGATTTATGCTTATTTTCTTGATTAATTTGAGTGTGGCATTATGTTGAACTTGGTGTGCGGCATACCTAAAACCTCTATTCTTACAACCTTAAGTAACTCTACCCCCATTTACATAATCTTAAACCTACCATTTCACTTATTTCTAATCATCCAACATCATCCAATTCCATTATTCTTTCATAATCAACAAACTTGAAATAACAAACTAAAATCATTCAAACACCCATTTCTTACTAATTAACTACTAATTTGCAACACATAACATGTCTCTACAGCTACTATAGCAGCGATTTACCAAAATTCCACAACTTGAAATTTGGGTCTAGATTCATTACCTTGTTTTTTGTTGGATCCCCAACTCCTCAAAGGTTTCCAATGGTTGCCAAACTTTCTTTGTTTCCCCTTCTCTTCTCACAGGTTTTTGGCTGGTGTACAAATGATATATTTGCACAGCCAGTAATGAAGGAAGGTTGTACGTTCTAGCATTGAAACCGTACCAGCCGTTTTTGAATATGTGCGAAGAAGAGAAGAATAAGACGAAAAAGAGGAAGGACCCATTGAATGAGGGGGAAAACGAAAGGTTATGGAGGCCGAAATGGTCGCTCCGAGAGGGGTCAGACCGGTAAGAGCACCAACATCACGAAGGGTGATAGTAAAGGGCCCGACTGGAAAAATGAATACATTGTACTCGGAAGACCAAAAGAGTAAGGAAATAGGAAACAAGTTGCGATCAAAAGCTGGCAGAGACAAGGAAAGCTCAATGAGAGGAAGAAGATGGTGTGTTTGTCTAAAAAGGCACGGGTATCCGCATGTAACAGCATACGTTGATACCAGGCTTCGAAAGTTGTATCAGGCTTGGGCCAGGTGCGAATTGGACTGGAGCGAAGTAGATTCGGGGTTAGATTCTTCGCCCTATAGTTGATGACAAGTTTTGTTTGGAATGGAAGGAAGGTAATGTATAATTGTGATTCTTTGTTGAAAATGAATAAAGGTTGAAAGGAAAGGAATGAAATGACATGTTTGTTGGGAAATGGAAGAAAGGTTATGTATAATTGTGATCCTTTGTTGAAAATTCAAAAAAAGGTGATGGAATAAAGAAAATGAGAGGGATGGTGATGGGCGTGGGGAGTGATGGCTAAATGATGTGGGGTTGATCTAATAATGCCTTGGAAATTATGTGTCAAGGTAAAAGGTGAGATCAAAGGTGTAAAGTAAATTGGTGGAAGGATAAATCATGTTTGAATAGTGCAAGGAGGGTGAATTTTGGTGTCAAGATATACCTCGAAACGAAGATCACAAAGCGAACTCCGAGCGAACTTAGCGAATCAAAACCAATAATATGTCAATTCTTGACTTCTTTGGACTGGAACTTTCCTTCTTCTTTTCTTCTTTCTTCTCCTCCTTCTCTTCTCTTCTTTTCCCTCCCTTTTCTCTCACGGTTTTCTTTCTTTCTCCTCTCCCCAAATTCGTTTTTTAATCTTTGTAATAGGGAATAGTTGCTCCTTTATATAGTGGACTCTTTGGTTATTTTACAAGTTAAGGATAAGTGTAGAAACTTGGAGAAGGTTTGAGAAATCTTCATTTAAACCCGAAATCACTATTCATCCAGAATTTGATCTGCATTCTTGATCCATTTCTGGTCCGATTTTGGGAAAATGTATAACGCAGAAGTTGTAGGTCTTAGTCTAAGCTTTCCGCCGATATAAAATTCATAAAATTCTGAGTTCGTATGAAAAAGTTATGCCCAAAATACCATATATAGTACAAAAGGGCATACGGTACAGTTTCTTCTCGGGATCTTGATGAAGTTACCGATCGTTCCCAAAGTCTTTTCATAACTGTATTCGAATCCCATCATGATTTATTTTACGTTTCTTTGTCCCGTACGCAATAATATCGTCATAGGTAGTAGTAATGTCCACCGGTCGTTACAAATTCTCCCCCCCTTAAATAGGATTCGTCCTCGAATCCACTTGGCGTTTAACTTGTGGTTTCCTTGATCTTCTTGTCTCTATCTTTTGCTGGTTACTTAATCTTTCTCTTTTCCTTCTTCCTAGGTTTTCATTCTATAATAACTCTGCTGAGTGTTTTTGACTATTGTCCTTATGTTCTCTTTCCGCTACTCCTTATACTCATTGTCTCTAAGATTCTTCCTTCTAGTCTTTTACTTATGCTTTTTGATTCCTTATTTTTGAGTGAATCTTTAACGATCAATAACTTGGGTTTACATTAATCTACCAAACCACCCATAACCCGCGGTTAAATCAGCCCAAACCCGTAGTGGTTTGGTCTCTTTAAGCTAGGGCTGGATACTTTCGCTACTTCTCTATAACTCTTTCTTAGTATTCTTGTCACTCTTTCTTATTTTAATAAGAGCTTACTCATTCTATATTCTATCCTTGGACTATATCTTATAGTTTTCAATTATCGATCTTTCTCTGTTTTTCTTTATATCCATTTGTCTCCTTATTCGTGGTTGCAACTAAGTATCTTACCTTTATTAATTTCCATTTGAAAGTAAACTTGTTCTCTTAGTTTTATATATTATATTGCTCTTTTATCAATGCTTACTTAGTATACTCTCCTTTGTTTGTTATTACCCTTTGACTATCTCACTTTTCATACTAGCATCACTCATCTCGTTGATTTACCTTTATATTTCATTCTCTAATTGCATTTACAATAGGTCATATCTTCTTTCTTTACCTGAAGGATATCTGATTTCATATGTCCTTGGCTATCCTTAACACTGTCATACACGTTCTTATCCCATACTTAAGTATGACTTCTTTTCTTGTTACTTTATCTAATGTTTCTTGTTAGTCTCTATCGCTCAGATTATCTTTCTTTTCTTATGTCACTATTCTTGTATTAGCTCTTGGAGTATCTCAAGATTACACTTCTATTTCATTTGTCATCAGTAACATTCGAAGGTTGGGAGGGTGGAAGCTAACCTCAAACTCTCAGTACCTTGATGACACATGCCCTTGCCTAGAGTTTCCGTGCATACCTATCTAATATCTTTTCTTATACTGGGTTTATAGTTAAAAATTTTCTCACTACCCTTTTATTACTTAACTCCATGCTAATACTACACTCTTCCTTTGGATACTACTGTAATCCTTTTGCTATCCTCTTTATGGAATTCATTTGTTATGATGACTCCTTCTCCACTCTAGTTCTTTACCTTTTACTCATTTACTTTTCTAAGAACTGTTTCTATTTGTCTACTATGAGCATCTCTTACTTAATCTCCGACCTATATACTTATTCTATAATCTTAAGAGGTTCTTTATAGATTACTCACTACTTTCCACAAATGATTTTCTATAATCTTTGTTCCTCTAATCTCTCTTTGATTTCTTGAAGGTTCCGTCCTAATCTTAGTTTCTCGACTCCTTATTCCTTTGTTCCTTTGAAAACTTTAGCTATTTCGACCCTCCAGATCATCTTCTTTTAAATCTTTGGTCCATTCATTTCATTATTCCTTAAATCCTCATTCTATTCAATACTACAAGCCATTTTGTGCTATGCCTAAACTTACCATTACTCTCCTTCACAAGTCCTTTTTCTTTATTACGCTCTAAGGTTCCATAACTATTATCCATTCTTTACTCTATTACTTCCTTAAAATATATTAGATTCCCTTGTTACTCATCACAAATTCTCATATTTATCCTTACGCTTTCCTACGAATCCCTACTAGCTCAACTGACCTGTGGTTTCTACAATGTTTGCTTTTCTCGTAATTCTTTGTTGGTCTAGCAATTTTTACCTTGACTTCCCTAATCTTTGAACTGTATTAAGTTTTCCCCTTTTATACCCTCAAAACTTTCTTAATCTTTCTCCTAGATGGCTATTCCTGTCAAAGTCCTCTTTATCTCTTAATTAGAACTCCATTGGGTTTCCTTCACGGTCATCTATACTAATAGAGACTATTCACATCTCGCTAATTCTTTTCTTCATGCCTCAGAAAGTTTCTTTATCCTCGTTCTAGTATTTTATGTCCTGATGAAGTCCATTGCTCATGTAAGATAGGTATGAGATAGACTTTATCATGATCACTTCTTTATCTAATATCTCGAAGCAGTGAAAATTTGGGTAGTTAAAAGTCTTATCAGTTGGATTCCTTGACTATGAGGAACTATCTATTATTCTAATCGTCATTTCATATTGTCTATCTACAAATTGAGTTTTCGAAGTACCTAAAGTCTTCATTTCTCTATTGACATCTTTTGTCCATTAAAGTTCCTTGATCGTCCGTGATTTTCTTCCTTCTTATATTCTTATAATGGTCCTTGGTTAACCCTAGAATTTGCTACCTATACGGAATGGTTTTAAGAATACTTAATCGACTCAGAGGAATTCTTCTAAGTAGGAAGGGTATTTTACTTAATGGAAGAACTTTTTCTCTGATCTTTTTACTTTCTATTCCATTCTAATCTTACCATGTTTATCTTTACTGCTAGTCGTGGTATTATCCTTTATTGTTTAACTTCATGCCCCCAATTCATATTACTACATGTTCCATCATTCCTTATCTATCTTTATTTCTCTATCTCTATTTACCTCTATATCTTACTTTTGCCTTCCAGATCCATACTTTCTATCTTTGCCTTAAGTTTCGGCTATAGCACTCTACTTACGCTTTATGCTGCTGCTTTGTCACTTCTAACTCTCTTGTCCTTACGGGTTTATCCTTGTATATTCTCATGGATTTCTACTGACTTTGGACTGATCTATCTTCCAAATTCCTGGATGAACTCTTGTCAAATCTCTTATGGTCATCTATGTCTATAAGATAAGTTCCATCGAATTAACTCCTTTTATCTGACGTTATCGAGGGGTATTGAGGGTTAGATGGTTTGGGGTTTTTGGGTATCTGGAGTTGTTTAAATCCTTTTCGACATCTAGGTTAGGTTCCTTAATTCTGTTGTCTCTCTGGCTATTCTTCGTTACTTGGGAATTTCGTCCTCTATGAGAAGATTTCGAAGGCTATAGAATTCTTTACTGGGGCTTTGTCTACTCTCTAACTACTATAGATTTCACGTCCTGATCTGATTCTATATTATTATTATTATTATTATTATTATTTTACCCATGATAACTGACCAATCTTATACCGTTTCCTTGATTCTCTTCTAGCTTTTCTTTTCCTCTTCACTTTCCTAGGTAAACATCTTTAAACTTTTCTATTTTACTTTGCCTCTATACATCTCTGTCTCTAATTGGTTCAAACTTCTGTGTATCCTTTCCTTAGGCTTTCCCTTTTACTCGCTCGGATATCTGTCTTTGGGACTTACTTCTGGTTTCTTAACTTATATCGAATTTCGGGAAATAATCTAAGATAATACTCAACTAGAATGATTCAAATGGCTGGGAAACATTTACTAACCTGTTTGAGAAGCTTTGAGGACGTACTCGAGGATCGGATACTGGAGAGGTAGTGCCTCATATATGGGTATCCCGGACATACAACATATACAAGACCCCAGCACTCTGCCCACTGCAGTCACTGACTCCCTAGACCATGCTCTGATACCATCTTTATAACATCCCGGATCTGGGAGATGTTACCGGCATGGGATAGCTGTGTGAACCCCATAAGCCTCTGACTATCTGACTGTACTCTGAACTATACACATGTCATGCATACAGACCATGACTCAAACAATATAAATTACTTTAATTAATGCATATTTGAGAATACTTCTTTTACAACACTTTAAGAACTACTTGCAGTGACTATCACATTCTAATGCATACAATTTCATTAACTATGAACTGGACTTTCACACTTTGTGACTCATGTACTGGTGGACTCCAACCCTTGTGACTGCATCAGTATCCATCCTCCCGAGCATGTCCTCTTGGAATCCCTGCAAAACAAACTAAAACTGGTGGGGGTTAGATTGCTATGCAATCTAAGTAAGTGGACTAAAACCGAAAACTGAAATAAAAATCTTTTAACTTTAAAATCATACTTTTAGAAATATCTTTTAAAGAAACTTTATTTCTTTTTGAAATTTGTTTTTGAAAATCTGTTTTCTGAAAACTACTTGCTAATAATCTGGGTTCTGAACTCTGAAATCTTTATACAGAAAATCTGAAATCTGAAAACTATCTGTAAAGATATGATTTCTGAAATCTGGGTTTTAAAATCTGAAATACTGAGTACTGTATGTCTGAAAACTGAAAACAGCTCTACGTCCAGGGCCATAACTCAAGTGGACGTCTCTCTACACCCATGACCATAACTCAACTGGGTGTGCTCGATGCCCAAGACCATAACTCAACTGGGCATCTGAAGTCAGGATTTCGAGACCCTGTAGCCCCTAGTCCTGCTCGAGGATCTGAGAGTGTCCCCTCAGTCCTCCACATATGCACATGCGTCTGAATCCGTCAATTCCACTGTATTAGTTACATACTGGGGTAAGGCTTTACCTCATGCCCCGAAAACTAAAAAAAACAAATTTTAAAACTTTTCTATATAAAGCATTATTAATCATGTTATAAAACATAAATATCATATAATAGCAGCGATAAAGAAATCTAACACCCTAAGGCATAAAAATAAGTCTGTCATCAAAATACGACTTAACAAAAGCAAGTAAGAAGATAGTGTCCACTCACTGTGCTATGGTAAATCGAGAGCGATTCACGGTGTGAGCTACCTCTTAGTATCCTGGCATCAATCTAAGGTCAATATGATCGTTAGTTTGCATAACTCGAAATATTTTCATATGACATAAAAGAATATACAATGTATGGATACACAAACTTGCTGAATATTGATGATTTCTATGGTATCTATGAATTTCACGGACTTAGGTTTGGAGTTACGCAAGTGCGATAGCGGAAACTTAAGGGCTGTCCAACAGAAAAACTGGGCACTGGGGCAGCAGGTCGCCCAACTTCAAAAATTCGTTCCGATCTCGTCTTAAGTCCAAAAATTTAAAATTTTCGATATGTTACTTCCTTATGTGTCTAGAGTACCCAGAATTTTACGGAACTTGATTTCGACTTCTAGAACGCAAATTATAAAATTTTCTTTACACCTTGTTCTATTACCACAGAACCAGTAATTTACTGCAGTGCGGCCAAGTTTGAAAATTCGCTACGACTCCCTCTTATGTCTAAAAATTCTGAATTTTGAATATGATATTCCCCTATGTTTTTAGTTTACTCAGAACTTTACGGTTCATCAATCGGATTAATAAAACTCAAGTTATAAACTTCCAAGCACAGCCTGTCCGAAATGAGACAGAATTGACTTCACTCTCTAACTTCCTTATCTCGCCATCTCATTTAATTCCTTTAATCCGAAGTCCTCCGACAGAATTTTCATTATCATAAACACTCCTTATATCATAAGATTTATGCTTATTTTCTTGATTAATTTGAGTGTGGCATTATGTTGAATACTTGGTGTGCGGCATACCTAAAACCTCCATTCTTACAACCTTAAGTAACTCTACCCCCATTTTACATAATCTTAAACCTACCATTTCACTTATTTCTAATCATCCAACATCATCCAATTCCATTATTCTTTCATAATCAACAAACTTGAAATAACAAACTAAAATCATTCAAACACCCATTTCTTAACTAATTAACTACTAATTTGCAACACATAACATGTCTCTACAGCTACTATAGCAGCGATTTACCAAAATTCCACAACTTGAAATTTGGGTCTAGATTCATTACCTTGTTTTTTGTTGGATCCCCAACTCCTCAAAGGTTTCCAATGGTTGCCAAACTTTCTTTGTTTCCCCTTCTCTTCTCTTCTTTCTTCCTTTCCTTCTTCTTTTTTTCTTTCTTTCTTCTCTCCTCCTTCTTCTCTTCTCTTCTTTTCCCTCCCTTTTCTCTCACGGTTTTCTTTCTTTCTCTCCTCTCCCCAAATTCGTTTTTTAATCTTTGTAATAGGGAGTAGTTGCTCCTTTATATAGTGGACTCTTTCGTTATTTTACAAGTTAAGGATAAGTGTAGAAACTTGGAGAAGGTTTGAGAAATCTTCATTTAAACCCGAAATCACTATTCATCCAGAATTTGATCTGCATTCTTGATCCATTTCTGCTCCGATTTTGGGAAAATGTATAATGCGGAAGTTGTAGGTCTTAGTCTAAGCTTTCCGACGATATAAAATTCATAAAATTCTGAGTTCGTATGAAAAAGTTATGCCCAAAATACCATATATAGTACAAAAGGGCATACGGTACAGTTTCTTCTCGGGATCTTGATGAAGTTACCGATCGTTCCCAAAGTCTTTTCATAACTGTATTCGAATCCCATCATGATTTATTTTACGTTTCTTTGTCCCGTACGTAATAATATCGTCTTAGGTAGTAGTAATGTCCACCGGTCGTTACACCTTATGTGATATATCTCGCAACCAACAAAACCTAGTGTGGTCTAGACTCGCAAGGATGAAATCCCTAAACACTTTAGAGATTAAACAAGGGTTTGTCACACACTCAATTTTTTCTCTTTTTCTTATTTTTCTTTTTCCTTAAACTTTTGAGAGAATATTAGAAAACAAAAAGGTGGCTAGGGTTTTGCTAGAATGAATTAGCAAAAAAAAAACATATTTTTTCTTTTTATACTTAGGGTTAATATTTTTAAAAATTAAACAAAACCCCAAGCATTATTTCTCCCAATTTCTGCTAGCCCCTTGGTTTTTGGTAACCACCAAAATTAATTTTATTCTCAATAAATATGTTAAGTGGTTACCAAGTAAAAGATTGTAACAACCAAATTGGTTATAAATTGTTTTAAAAAAAAATTATTACCAAATATATGTATTGAATCATCATAATATTTTAATATTTACAACCCTCTTAAATATATTAAATGATTTACTCATAATCATTTATTTAATGGAAAACTTTATATTGAACATAATATGAAGTTACATGTGTGATAAAATATATTAATAATCCAATTAATAATAATAAATATATATGTGAGTATATAATTGGATTATCCACTTATATTTAATTTTCTACAGTATATCGAGCTAGCATAAGGATCAAATGGACCTACGATTCTGATCTCCAATAATCCCGCATTATCAATTAAACTCTTAATTAAATATTTCGAATTATTAACTTCAGGTTATTCGACTAAAAACTTGAAGCAAAAATGCATTTTTTTATTTCATAATAAAAATTCTATTTACATTACATGAAGTTCTATGGCATATATCCCAACAATCTCCCACTTGCACTAGAGAAAATGGGATATGTCAATCCTAGACCCTCTAGGTGACCTTTAAACACTTTCGCCGACAATGATTTTGTAAACAGATTAGCCAAGTTTTCTACGGATGTAATCTGGTGAGGATATGATCTTCAGGGGATATATCACTATTATCGCAATAAAGTGTGAGTGGTTTTTGAGCATATGATTTCTCGTTCTGGTAAGATACTTGAGAATATGTTTCATAGCCACCCAATGATCTAATCTTGGGTTAGACTAAAACCTACTGACTACTCCCACTGCAAAAGAGATGTCCGGTCTCGTGCATAACATAGCATAGATGAGATTACCAACTATTGAGGCATATGGGATATATCTCATTTCCTCAACTCCTTGAGGTTTCTTAGAAGACTGTTCATTTGACAAATGAATTCCTTATCGGTAAGGAAAATTGCATTTCTTGGAATTTTGTATCCCAAATCGCATAAGGACCTTGTCGATATAGGAGTCCTGAGACATAGCTAATAATCATCTCTTGCGATCTTGAAGAATCTGGATCCCACGTATATAACTGGCCTCTCCCAAAACTTTCATTTGGAATTGGTTAACTAGCCAAGTTTCCACGTCTGATAATGTAATATCCTGAATTTTCCAGAACGATTTTGGAAGATTTTCGAATTGAAATTTAGAATTTGGAACTGATTGATATTCGAAAATAAGACTTTATATATTTGGAAATATGTTAGAATATTTTTAAGTGAAGTTTCGTCGCGTTGCAAAACATATGGTTTCGAGAACCAGTTACGCGATTTCTATTTATATCGTATACGTGTAAAAATATCTTGTTTCGGCTATAAAATTACAAACTAACTCCGATGGAGTTGATTCTTGAACTATCAGAGTTTTTTTTCCGAGACGAACAACTTTCATGTTGAACACTTTTCGAAATTTATATTTGAAGGGCTTCAAAAATATGAATTTCCAAGGAAGCCCAATGGTAGGGGTCTGATTGCAATGTCATGGGTGTCTGAATATAAATTTCAGAAACTTTCCTATAAATACCATGAAGTTTCCCTTAATTGCCAAAATGGCAAAACTACACAAATGAACCCACTCGACCCCCAACCCTAAATCGCATCCACTGGTTCTAGTTATGCAGTCCACACTCCTGCCATCGGCCGACCAGTGCACCACCACAGAAAGATGCACCGGATAACCCCACCCTCTAGCTGCCGGTGCCCAGCCAAGGGACGCCGAGATTTGGTGGAACGACATGAAGGACACGTGAAAATGGGTTTGTTGATCCTGCCTCCTCGCTTCATTTCACATCATAAGAGTATTATGATGGTGTCACTTCTGGTTGTTATAATAGATGTATTGGTTGATATAAAGATTATGTTTGTTATGAGAATACGTATGTAAGTTTATAGTTAGACATAAATTTTTTAGGTATTGTGATGGCTATGTATGTTATGTTGTCAGCCATAGAAAATTGTGTGTACAATGGGATATGTATGTATGTAAACTTTGATATTTATATTATTTACATATATGATCTAGAATGACATGATGTGAAATGAATGAGTTCTATTTTGTATTGCGGGTAGAATAAATAGTATAAGTTCCACATTATGTTTTCCGTTTTGATATTGTAACTGATTGCTTGTAAGAAACTTGTGTTACGATGACTATGATTAACCGTATAGGATTTATGTTCGGCTTTTTATTTTTATTGGTGGATGAACTTGAAAAATTTCGAGCGTGTTCTTATGAATGAATGTGAATTGAAATGACAAGTTTGATGTGATTTTGGTATGAAATGTTTGATTCAATGTGTTTTATTTTACAATAACATAGTTTATATTAATGTATTAAATACGTAATTTTTGAAAATGTGTAAAGTGAGATGACTTCCGAATATGGATAAGATAGTCATGTACGTGCATTCAGCTCAGAAAGATTAGATATAAGGATGGAGAAATTTCTAGGACGAAATTTTTATTATGAGCGGAGAATATTATATTCCGAATTTTTTTGAACGATTCTGGAAAATTTTTAATTGAAATTTAGATTTTAGAACTGAATGATATTCAGAAATAAGACTTTATGGGTTTGGAAATAGGTTGGAATATTTTTTTAAGGGAGTTTTTTCGCGTTGGAAAAGCGTGGTTTCGAGAACCGATTACGTGAATTCTATTTATATCATTATACATGTAAAAGTTTCTTGTTTCGGCTATCAAATCACAAACGAACTTCGATTGAGCTGACTCTTAAACTATCGGACTCATTTTTTTTCCAAGAATAAAGACTTTCAGGTTGAATACATTTCGAAAGTTACATCAGAAAAGCTTCAAAAATACACATTTCCGAAGAAGCCTCATAACATAGGCCTAATTATAATTTCACGATGGTCTAAACGTAAATTTCAGAAACTTTCCTATAAATACCGTGAAGTTTTCATTAATTTTCAAATGGCATAACTACACAAATGAACCCACTCACCCCACCTACCCCAAAATCACATCTATTGGTTCTGGTTACGCCGGCCACAATTCAGCCATCGCCGGCCGACGCACCACCACAAAATGATACGCCCGCTAACCCCCACCCTCCACCTGCCCACGGCCAGCCAAGGAACACCAGAATCCGGTGAAATAATATGAAGAACTTACGAAATGGGTTTACCCATCCTGGCTCATCGCTTCGTTTCACGGCCTGAGCCACGTGCAAAACCGTAGCTCTCGGAGAATAATATAGGTAGGCGATGATGAATTTTCTATTTCATGCATGGTTACACGTGAAATGAGCAAGAAAGATTCGGTGAATAGTGACTCATGGTGAAAAGTAGTTCCGATCAAAGTTCCATCGATTCTAGTGCTTTTGTGGGATCGTTTGGAGTCTGTATATGCCCTCAAAAGCTCGGTAAGACCTCCCGGTAAAAAGTCGCTAATTTCAAGTTTTCCGTTAAATGTTCGGATGTATCCAATAGCTTTGTATAATAGAATATTGATATAAATTGAATTACTTGAGCATAAATATATTGAATTTGTGCATTTGGTAGTATTCGAGTGAAAAGGGAACGAGTTTAGTCGATCCGACAGAATATGCAAGTTTTTGGTAAAAGTAATTTTTTGTATATAATGATGTGTTTTGATTTTAATGATAGTTATGGGTTACATATGATATTACGAACATGTTTGGATAAATCCGGGTAGGATCGGAGGGTTCGAACCCATTTTTAGCGTTTGTGGAAATATTTTCGAAAGATTTTTCAAAAACACATAAACCAAGGATTTAAGTGAACTAGTTGTTTGGAATAGTTTGTAATGATATTTTAGGAGTAATGAAACCGAAAATATTGAAATTGTAATTGATTTGGTTATCCCGGAAAGATCCGGAACTTTATCAATGTTAAGTCGAGAATTTCATAAGTTACAATTCTATCGGTTTTTCACCATTTGTTTTGGCAGACTTGACTAGGACCTGGAGTGCTATATATATAGATGATTGATATGTTAGGTTAAAAAAAGGATAGTTAAGAAATAGTTTGAAAAGGATTTCAAGGCTATGTTTAGTTAAGTGAAACGACGATCGCATATATGATTTTTATTATTAGCATGATATGAAGTGAGAGGTTCAATGATATTAATGTATGTATTAATATGATTTGAAGTGAAATGTCTGATAATTTTAATGTCTATGTGTATGTATGAATGTACGTAAAGGTATGAACCTGCAACGATATGAAATCTTGTATGTGAATGAATATGAAAATGTATAAGTATATATGTATGTATTTGTATATGCATATGATGTTAAGATATGTATAGGTTGGATATACGTAATCGATAAATGGAACAAGTCATGATTTCCGATTTGGTGTTAGCTTATGTATATGTATGTTATATGAATAAGTTATTTTTGTCTTATACATGTAAACTATTTGTATAGAGATTGGAATGGTTAAGTACGATAAGGAAGGAATATTAGTTAAGTTCTCCTCAAATGGATATGTTCATTTGATAAAGATACTATATCAAATGTTTGTAGATAGAAATTTTGAAAATGAATATGTTTGATCGATAAAAGAAAAGCTATGAGGACTATTAAAGATATGACATTTGAATTTCATAACAAGATGTATTTTCGTATGTTTGAAATATATGTTTGTATGTGAGTGTTTGAATGATGTTTTAAATTGTTTGTTATGGATGTGCTTGTGTATGATAAGTCGTGAGATGAGTTTGGTGTGTCGTGATATGTAGGCATGTTTAATTGGTTGATGTTCTCGTGGTATATTAGTCAGCTGGTTAGGAATCTGTTCAGACGGAATTCATCCCTTACCTATTCTAAAATATGAAATTAGTCTTGTACGAGCATTGTATGTGTAAACTAACCATACGTATGTATTGTTGAATAATGTGATCTTTGATGTACCAACTATTATGTGTAGTTCTTGGTTGTTTACATGATGTTTTTAAATATGTATGAGTGTGTGTATGTGTATGATAGAACTCGTGTTATATATGAATCGTGTATGCTTATGTGAAATGAATGGATGATTTAACCAATATGAATATCAAAGCTTATAAAGCATGTTTGCTAAGTTGTATTGGTATGTACGTCTATTTGCAAGATTTATGAAATTGTATTTGTATGTATATAACAGAAGTATGCTATGGCCCCAAATGTTAAGCTATTGTAAGGTTATCGTGGTAAAAGAAAGATTATTTTGGTATTGAAGATAGTTTGTAACCAAATAGAAGAAAATAATATTTGAGTAGAAGAAAGTATATTTTGATTTGAAGGAAGTATATTTGTTTTATCAATTTGATGATATTTCAAAGATGCTTAATCGTAATAAAGTATAATAAATCTAACTTCACGTCTCATATGATGGAAATGGATTCAATAGAAAATAACTTGTTCTGTGTTGTTCAGAATGATACTTTGTGAGATTTGATTGTTTGGCTAATAAATTGGCATATGTGAGAATTTGTCATGGTAAAGTTTAAAGAATAATAAAAGTTGATAAATCTAAACTTATAAAAATTTAGTAATTCTGATAAACTGTTGATATATTAGATCTGTTTGGTTGGCTTCCACAATGGTTAACCACGACAGTTTTGGATTTCATGCTCGAGAGGGGGATCACCCAAGCAGCAACCACCCTTGCAAGTGTCATGTGAAGAGTTTTAGAGGTCTATGATTTGTGATCAATATTTTATTTGTCGTGTTGAGAACATTTTTTTTTATAAATATAAGTAAATATTTTGATAGATGATGTGGGCACAGGGCCCTTAGGATATGATTTTGATGAGTTTTGTGTGGACTTGAGATCCTTTTATTTGTTTGTTATTTTCTTAGATTTCGTTTGATGCTGGACTATAATCTAGGTTATATAATTTTATGATACATCATGTTCGATTTTCTGTAAATCTATAGGCTTATGGAGATGGGTCAATCCAGGCAAGATGCTACAAATAATATTTTTATATCATTCTCAATGAGTAAAATATCATCGACGTACAAAATGAGAAAAAACACATATCTGTCAATGACGCGCTTGTATATACAAGGCTCATTGATGTTATGCTCAAAATTATATGACTTGATCGTGGTATCAAATCTTATGTTCCAAGCTCGGGATGCTTGCTTTAGTCAATAAATGGACCTTTGCATTTTGCAAAACTTTTTCTCTTGATCTTGGGCTATGAACCCCTCTTGTTGTACCATACAGATACACTCATCAAGATTGTCATTCAAAATACAGTCCTAACATCCATCTGCTAAATTCAATAGTCATAATATGTGGCAATGGAGAGGAAAATATGGATGGATATGAGCATTGCAATTGGTGAGAAAGTCTCCTCAGAGTCAACTCCCTCTTTCTGGGTACAACTCTTGGCCACTAACCTAGCGTTGAAGGTCTGTAACTTCCCATATGCTCCCCTTTTTCTGTTGTCGATCCAGTTGTAACCTATGGATTTTACCCAATCAGGTTGGTCTACAAGTTCCAAACTGAGTTGGAGTACATAGACTTCATCTCGAGGTTAATATATTTGAGCTATTCCTCTTTATCAGAATCATTTATTGCATTACGATAGGTTAATGGATCATCTACACCATCACTAGAGATGAAAACTTATACCTCCCCAACTCCTAGATAGCGATTAGGTTGTCGTACAACCCTCCCACTGCGTCTAGGTGGCAGATTATTTTGAAAAAATTTAATATTACACTCATATGTCGAAGGTGCTATGTTTTTGTCACCTTTTGTTGATAATGGTGTGTTGGTCGAACAAGTAAGTATCTCCTCGAGTAAAATATTACTTCGTGGTTTGAACTCCCTCTTATAGTCATCCTCGAGAAATATAACGTTTGTCGACACAAACACTTTGTTATCTTCCGGACTATAAAAGAACCCACCCCTAGTCTTCTTAGGATAGCTTACAAATAGACAAACCTTGGAACGTGGCTCCAACTTTGTAGTCTTATTCTCCAGCACATGTGTTGGACACCCTCATATGCGGAAATATCATAAAATAGCTTTACGACCACTCCACAACTCTAATGGAATCTTAGGAACGGACTTAGATGGAACTACATTAATGATATATATTTTGTTTGTAATGTATATCCCCAAAATGATCTAGGCAGTGAACTATAACTAAACATATATCTTTTGATGTCTAGTAAGGTCCGATTTCTCCTATTTATAACACCATTCTGTTGTGGAGTTCAAAGTGCTGTGAGATAGGATACTGTCCCATGCTCAACTAAGAATTCCTCGAAATCGTTATCAAGGTATTCTTCTTCATGATCCCATCGTAGAGTTTTGATCGTCTTACCTAATTGGTTCTCAACTTCAGCATGATACTCTTTGAACTTTTCAAAGGTATCTGACTTGTGCTGCATTAGGTAAATATTCCCATTTATGGAATAATCATCAATAAATGTGATAAAGTATTCATTACCTCATCGGGTTCTTACATTCATTGGTCTATAAACATCCAAATGTATTATCTCAAGTGGTTGACTGGCTCTTATACCTTGTCCAGTAAAAGATCTCTTGGTCATATTTCCTTCTAGACAAGATTCGTATACTGGTAAAGCTCTAAGCGTTAACTGGTTTAAAAATATATTTTTTATCAACCTATCTATTCGGTCAAGGCTAATTGTAGGACACAAAAATCGGTGACGCTGTTCTAGGCTCACGGCCTAGTCGGGAGTACGGAATAGCCCGTGAGGGAACTAAACCGGAGAAATAACATAGAGTAGCCACCCGGTGTGAACCGGGAAAATGATTTAAGGCCGCACTCACCCCTCGTAAGGGAAGACCTCAAACCGTTGGGTTCGGAATGGTCCCTTACTTATGTCACTTGTAATGATATGATTTCTGCAATATCTTAATCGAATCTACGCAACATATATGTTCTCAAGAGTAACTTAGATCTAGTTCGCATTCATCAAAGTAAATCCTATGTCTAAGTTTGCATGCTTTAAAAGTAAATCATTATAACGGCAAGCATACAATATCACACAATGAGCATGTTGAATCATTAAACGCAAAGAATAAATAAATAAACACTTAAACATAAACGTAAATTAAATCCCTAATGCGAAAGAAAAGAACTAAATCATGCATAAGGAAATAACAAAATCGTACATTAAGAACAAATAACATACGATACTAAATCATGCTTAAAGAATAAATAACATACTAGCAACCTAATCATGCTCGAATACAAGGTTGGATGAAACGAAACATGTGTGTCTCTCAAGAACTACGTCGCATTGTATCCTGAGTACATACCGAACTACTATCCATTCGGATTCGGCTATAGAATTTACGTCCGGGTTTCCATCCGATATACCACAAGAGAGAACACATATTCCGTTCATCCGGAAATCACATCATGCATCAATCCATAATACTCATATGCAATAAAGTATTAAAATAAATAAAAATGAAAGATAATAAATAAAGAAGGTGCCCTCAGGTCTAACCTCTTTTGTCATCTCTTGAAAGCGCGTTACACGGCCGTCAAAAGGGTTAATGCTCCGCAACTCTTCCGGTTCACTGGTTCAATGTTTTCCTTCGCTGCTTCGTTGTTTGGGCTGCTGTTTTCACTCCGTTTCACTGTTATTTTCACTGTATTTTCTGGTCACTATTTTTGCAGTTTTTGGAGGGTTTGGGGCTGCGGTTTTGTCACTATCTTGGGGGCAGTTTTTGATGCAATTTTGGGGTGAATTCTGGGCTGTTTCAGGGGCTATTTATGCTGCAAAATTGGACAGTGCAGTGAGTGTAATTTGTGTGCAGTTTGGGTGTTGCAGTCGGTGCAGTTTGCGGCTGTGAAAGGCAGTGAGGGTGCGGCTATTCTTGGGTGTGCAGGGAGAGATTTGTGCGTGCAGTGAGGGCTGTGTTATGCGGCAGTTCTCAGGGGCGTGAAAGAGGCAGACTGTTGGCGTGTGAAACAAAGGTTATGTGGAGTTGAGGTAAGGGGTTGTTACGTGAGTGAGGCTTAGTTGTGGGTGTTCTGTGTGGTTTGTTGCATTGAAGGTAGGGGCAGATTTGTGGCAGGGAATATTTGCGTGAAAGGGAGCTGTGTGAACGGTTTTGGCGTGTTGAAGGCAGGCTGGATGTAGACGTGAATGCTGATTATTGAAGACGTGATGAAGGCAATTTGTAGTTAGAGTTGGCTAAGGTTTTGGGTGAAACGTGGCTGCGGTTTGAGGGCTATGTGTGTGCTGTTGGTTGCTGCGTGAGTGGAGTTTTCTAGGGTTTATTTTTTCGTTTGTTTTTTTTTTTGTGAGTCTGAGCTAGGCTTTTGTGTGTTTAGATGAATGAGATAGGGCCTCTAAGGTTGGGTTAAAGGTTCTTTTTATAGGTAAAGGAAGGGTAATCCTTGTGCGAATAGGGAAAGAATTTGTGTATAAATGGGGATATCTTTTAATTAGGAATGTCTTTTAATTTGATTTGATTTCTTCTCTTTTGATTAGGGATATGATTTGATTTTATTTGATTTATTCTTTTTTAGTTAGGGATATGATTTGATTTAATTAGGCAAGGGATCCATGGGATTTCTTTAATTTAGGAAGGGGATTTGGCTTGATTTATGCATGTGTTTAATGTGTGTTTTGTTATTTAGAAAGGTGTATTGGGCGTGTGGCTTAGGTCTTTGGGTGTGTGGGCTTGGTCTATTTCGTGGGCTTGGTGTGTGGTTTAGTGATGTGTGGGCTTGGTGTGTGTCTTGTAGGGTTTTGGGCTAAGGATGTGTTTTGAAACAGAGGTCCAACAAGCGAACCCGAAGTTAATCCAGCGAATTAAAATCCAACAAAAATGTCAATTCTTGACTCTTCCCTTCCGACGTTCATTTCCCGCGGCTTCCATAATTAAAGAGGTAGTGTCTCCATGCGAGACTCATCATTGGGACTTATATGTAAAAATGCAGTGGCTATAGTCGCCCCCACTTTGATGAGACTTGTGCAGTGTGTGACAATGACAATCCTATCAAAGTTTATGCAATGCATTTTTACTTACCTGGCTCGCCAGCTGCGACCTGACTTGCCTGCTACTTCGAACTGAGTTGATGTTGTGGTACATTCCCAAACCGTTACTGTGAGGTGATGAAGGTCTTGTTCCCGAATCATTACTGTATTGAGGTGAGGGTCTTGTTCCCAAATTGTTACGAGGGTCTTATTCCCTGAATTGAATTGAGATTGATGGCGAGGAGATGTGACCCCTGGGTCTTGTTCCCGAACCACCGAGTGTGTTTTTTTCCCGAATTGAGTTGAGGGTCTTGTTCCCGAATTGAGATGAGGGTCTTGTTCCATATTTGAGTTGTGGGTCTTGTTCCCGAATTGTGATAAGGGTCTTGTTCCCGATTATGGGTCTTGTTCCCAAATTGAAATGCGGGTCTTGTTCCCGATTGTGGGTCTTGTTCCCAATTTGAGTTGTGGGTCTTGTTCCCGAAATTGTGGGTCTTGTTCCCGTTTTGAGTTGAGGGTCATGTTCCTTGAATGGTGGGTCTTGTTCCCGTTTTGAGTTGAGGGTCTTGTTCCCGATTTGTGTTTTATCTTTGCCGCTTTTCTTCAAAACCTGTGAACAAAAACAAAGCAAAAATTGTGTGTATGTGACATGTATGCATGTATGCATGGGTATGTTTCCTATTCTGCTAGGTTAGGTCTTCCTTGTGCTCCTTAGTGTCATTTGTCTGTTGCTTTGAATTGAGTTGACTTGGTTGTGCCATACCCGGCATGCTAAACCTCATACCCGAGGTGTCACTATTGCGTCTCCATACCCGGGGTGTCGTGGTTGTGTCTCCATACCCGGAGTGCCATACCCGGCGTGCTGATAATGTGTGTCTCCATACCCGGAGTGCCATACCCGGCGTGCTGATGATGTGTGTCTCCATACCCGGAGTGTCATACTCGGCGTGCTGATAATGTCTGTCTCCATACCCGGAGTGTCATGCCCGGCATGCTGATAATGTCTATCTCCCTACCCAGAGTGTCATACTCGGCGTGCTGATAATGTCTGTCTCCATAATCGGAGTACCATACCCGGCGTGCTGATAATTTATGTCTCCATTCCCAGAGTGCCATACCCGGCATGCTAATGATATGTGTCTCCATACTCGGAGTGCCATACCCGGCGTGCTGATAATGTATGTTTCCATACCTGGAGTGCGGCGTGCTGATGATAGTGGGCCTCAACCCCAAACTGATACTGATGTGGGCCTCGCCCCCAGACCGATACTGATGTGGGCCTCACCCCCAGACTGATATTGATGTGGGCCTCGCCCCCAGACTGATACTGATGTGGGCCTCGCCCCTAGACTGATACTGATGTGGGCCTCGCCCTCAGACTGATACTGATGTGGGCCTCGCCCCTAGATTGACACGGATGTGGGCCTCACCCCCAGACTGATACTGATGTGGGCCTCGCCCCCAGACTGATACTGATGTGGGCCTCACCCCTAGACTGATACTGATGTGGGCCTCGCCCCCAGACTGATACTGATGTGGGCCTCGCCCCTATACTGATACTAATGTGGTGTTGCATATCAACAAGTTGTATTGCCTCTCACGAGATAGTCCTGATAGCCAAACATATTTTTGTCCTTAACGGATGCTTCGCGTCGAAACCAAATAACTTTCAAAGTACTTAACATACTCAAATCTGTAATTCTGAATTAGTGATCTGAACTAGACTCATAGTGTGTGTGTGTCAAGGCTATTTCGCAGCTTAATCCTTAAGTAAACCAACTCGATGATTTTGTCTCAGAGAATTGGATCGGTGGGTCTAACCAACCGAGATGTCTTGATCAGACTTTGCGATTACTTTTCTCGTACTCAACATGATATGTTGAAGACGTGATGAAGGCAATTTCTGGCAAGATTTGGCTGAGGTTTTGGGTGAAACGTGGCTGCGGTTTGAGGGCTATGTGTGTGCTGTTGGTTGCTGCGTGAGTGGAGTTTTCTCGGGTTTATTTTTTTGTTTGTTTTTTTTTTGTGAGTCTGAGCTAGGCTTTTATGTGTTTAGATGAATGAGCTAGGGCCTCTAAGGTTGGGTTAAAGGTTCTTTTTATAGGCAAATGAGGGGTAATCCTTGTGCGAATAGGGAAATGATTTGTGTATAAATGGGGATATCTTTTAATTAGGAATGTCTTTTAATTTGATTTGATTTCTTCTCTTTTGATTAGGGATATGATTTGATTTTATTTAGGCAAGGGATCCATGGGATTTCTTTAATTTAGGAAGGGGATTTGGCTTGATTTATGCATGTGTTTAATGTGTGTTTTGTTATTTAGGAAGGTGTATTGGGCGTGTGGCTTAAGTCTTTGGGCCTGTGGGCTTGGTCCATTTATTGGGCTTGGTGTGTGGTTTAGTGATGTGTGGGCTTGGTGTGTGTCTTGCAGGGTTTTGGGCTAAAGATGTGTTTTGAAACAGAGGTCCAACAAGCGAACCCGAAGCTAATCCAGCGAATTGAAATCCAACAAAAATGTCAATTCTTGACTCTTCCCTTCCGACGTCTGTTTCCCGCGGCTTCCATAATTAAAGAGGTAGTGTCTCCATGTGAGACTCATTATCGGGACTTATATGCAAAAATGCAGTGCCTACACTAATATGACCATGTCTAAGATGTAATAGATATATGTCATCATGAGAACTCTTTTTCCATTTTGTTTTAGGTTTTTCAACCTTAACATTCCAGTATTATGTAGTGAATTATGTGTTAACGGCCTTAACATATATAAATTATTTTTCAGAGTTTCCTGTGCATATAGTTAATCCATTTTTACCAATATTAGACAAATTATTATTAAATGAAATAGAAAAACTGTTATCCAAAAGTTTTTAAAAAGAAATCAAATTCCTGCAAAAACTTGAAATAAATAACACATTGTTTGAATTTAAATAACTAATATTAATAAAATTTAAAATAAAAACTCCCATTACTCTTGCTGAAACGGCATCCCATGTCCTGACCCTCATGGTGTAGTCACATTCAGCAATGACCTTTCATGAATCAAGTAGCTGTAAAGAAGAACAAACATGGTTAGTGGCTCCAAATTTAACAATCCATTCGGATTTATCATCCTTCACTAAAAGAGATTCTATGACAAGTAAATTGTATTTACCCATGGCTTTCTTCTTTTTCATCTCAACAAGGTATTTAGGATAGTTCCATTTCCAATTTCCATCATTGTTGCAATGGAAACTCTTTCCCCTAGGCTTGACATCCTTGGAGCTTCTTTTGTTCTTCTTTATAGGCTTTATCTTAAACATTTTCCTTTCTTCATGTTCTTGGTGTTGGACAATTATGACCCATAGCGTCACTATTTGTACAGATTATGGTGTTGTTGTACAAATTAACTATGTGACAAAGGAGATTGCTCTCTTATCATTTGTGATTAGATCACCAAGATATATAAATGATAGGAGGTCCCTGTGATTTGTTCCTGGATTGAGAATGATATGAGACGGTATCAGTCCACGAAGGATAAATCATTAAATATCCCTAGTCAGAGTATTATCGAGATTGAACATCGATAAATACGTAAAAGACTAGTATTACACTTGTGCTCATTGTGAGGGCACAACGGCATAGTTCTCATATATTTGGGTATATGATACTCATGCAAGTGTAATAGGAGGTTGTGTTTTACCGATGGTACAGGAAACATCTTCGCTCTGGATAGACCCCCTCGGAATTCCATTGGTAGTATGACTATGTGTCTATAGAAGTCCGAAATCAGGGTATGTGTATTTGGTCTTAACCTGAGACTTGCACCGCTAATACTTGCGACAATCAATATGCTTTGGTTTTGGTCGTCCAGGGCTTTGACCGGTTCTGTGTACGCCTCTGCTGAGTATATAGAGAATCGTAGTGTGTTGGGTGTGATGTCAAGACGGAAGTATCACTTCAGTCATATGGAGATGATGGTCACGTAGGATACGGTACTAGTACTCTTAAGTACTGCAGTCATCGGGATAAAATGACAAGGTCATATTTATCCGATTATAGAGACTAGTTACCAGACATCCAACATGTGCTTCGTACGGGGCAGACACAATTCCAGCCCCAGGCCTAGCACATGATCATCCGATACTGGATCGAAATCCGCAATACTACGTATACTATGCCTGATATAGATCCTTTATTCCTGTAAGGATATTTCTGGAGAATTGGGTAGGCATGGCGCTTTGCTAGAAGCCAACCTTGTCTTGTAAATCGGTAAAACATAGTACTAGGTACTTACTTGTTCGGATAGTCCGACGACCGAATTTACTGCCAATATATCTGGGGATCTCATGGGTCGCTTCACCGATGACGTATGACTCGCACTCTAAATTAATATTTGGATTAATTAGAAGAGAGAAAATTAATCTGGGATTAATTACGGAGATATTTTATCTGGGATAAAATATCATTAAAGAGAGAAAACGATTAATTTGGAATTAATCGATTAATTAATATATTTGATATATTATACGAAATTGGATTTCGACGCGGAATTAAAATTAGATTTTAATTCGGACGAACGAGTTAATTTAGAATTAATTCGTTAGCGACGTGAATAGTAATTATGCTAGACATGATTATTTAATTAAATTAGATTTAATTACGTCGCAACGGATAATTCGTTAATTTGGAAATTAACGAACCCGAGCCCGGGATTATTTGTGAGCGCATTCGCATTTCGAATTCGAGTGCGGCACGCAAGTCAAATCAAGCGTCAAATCGCTAGTCGTATCTAGCGTCACATCATCCGTCAATCAAGTGATAGATGTCTTTCACTTTGAGTGATTGACGCCAGTCACTATTCATTGATTGATGGAGTGATGTGTGTGGTTGGCAAGCATTTATGGCTTGATTTTTGGAAAAATCAAAAGTGGTATATGTTAATTGATTTTTTAGAAATCAATTAGTCAACACATAAACACAACTCTCTCTTTCTCTCATCTCTCTCTTCTCTCTTTACACACCCTTGGGGCTATTTTCTTCACTGGTTTTGGCTCACTGTCGAGAGCCATAGGGAAGCTTAGAGTCGCGATTTTTGGCAAAATCGGGAGTGCTAGCACACTACGAAGTCATGCGAAGGTGATAGGGAAGTCCACCCATGAGCCGGGAATCGTTTGACGAAGCTTGGAGCTTGACGAAGAACCTCAAATGGCCGAAAATAGTGGACTGCTCACTGCCACTGCTGAATGTAGTAAAGAAGAGAAAATCAATTTTTGTTGCCTCGCGCGTCGCTCAACCGATCGATGTGAGTATTCCGCAACTTCGTTGATTTGTATTCGCACTTATTTCATGCTTGTTTAATGATCTTGGGACCTTAGCAAACACTAACAATGGTATCAGAGAAAGGTTGAGCATGAAGTTGATTTAGGGCTTAAAATTGGGTAAAATGTTTTTGAGCATGATTTGGATGAATTGGATGTTTGAGTATGCTTAATATATGTTTAATTGAAGTTTGATTTCATCAATTTCAAGAAAATTGATTTGGAACAATTTTCCCCAAAATTGGATGTGTTGGCCGAATGGTTGTTGATCCCAAATGTCTTGGAATTTTGTTTTTTTATTCATTGGATGACTTGAAAAACAATTGGAAAAATTGATTTAGGATTTGATTGGATTGAATTCGGAATTAATTTGAAAATTTCCCCATTACCGAGAGTTTGAGAAGCCTTACTGTCTTGGTGATTTTGATTTTTTGATTCATTGGATGAGTTGGAAATCATTTGGGGATATTGATTTAATGTTGAATTGAATTTATTTGGATTGAATTTGATTTGGGCATAAAATTCCCCCTTGGACGAGACTATTATAGCATGTATATGGGTTTGATTTTTGTTAAATTGTGTTAGACATAATTTAATAATGATAAGCATGATTAATTAGGCTAATTTGATGTTTTGGAAATATTGATTTGGGTGATTAATTGTGTTATACACTTTAGGATTAATTAGATTATGAAATTGGACTTTTATGATTTAGTTAATTGGGCCTATTTTTGAAATTGGGCTTGGTTGTACCAAGTTAGGTTTAGGCCAAATGGATTGGATCCAATTGGGCCCAAAACCGCTTCCATAAAGCCTAAATGCGACTAATAAACCTTTAAAGTTTAATTGGGCCTAATGGGCCTAAATTGATTTCTGGGCTTATGGGGTAACTCCCGGATTGGATTTTGGTTATTCGGTTTGACCCGAGTTGACTAAAAGTCCACTCCTTAAGAAATTAATTAAAAGCCCATTGGACTTTAATTGAATTGATGTTGGACGTTAATCGAACTTTGAGACCCGTAACGATTAAATTTGGAATTTAAGTCGTATAGGTTCGTTAATAAAGTGTAGTATTTAATTTGGAATTAAATAGCGAATTAGTATTAAATACAAATTGAATTAGATTTAATTATGTAGTTTAATTTAATTCGAGAATTCATACTTTGAGTTCTTATTCGTAAAACGAGTTTTACTCGCGCAAAATCCAATCGTTGTTTGAACATTGGATGATCACTAATTATCAGATTAATTAATTTGATTAGATTGATTGATAACATGCTTGTGTGAATACATGGTTGCGATGCATGAATAATATATATCGGATGGATATTAGATGGGTGGGGCAATTTTAGAAATTGTTGTGATAAATTTGATTTATTAATTGGACATGCGTGTCCAGCCTTATCACCTCCTTATTCTTTGTATTCTTTTCTCACCTATTCCTCTCAATGTAAATGAGGTTTTTTTTAGAAGTGTAGTGTAACGGGTAGAAGTAATACTTGTGCTAGCGGGAGAGAGAAAGGTAGAGATTTGATCTAGGATCAATGTGTAAAGTATCCATCCGCATATCATTATTATTTATTTATACGCGCTTTATTATGTGTTTAGAATGCATGTTTAAGGGTGTATGATGATGAGACATTAACAAAGATAATAAATTGGTTGCCAATTTGCACACGAAAAACCCTCACAAAATATTAAGCATTTTTCCTTCCATTGAGTGATTCTCACTCAAGATCCGAGACTGGCATTGGCTTGTTGGCCAAAGTCAAGGCCTTTGTCCGTCGAGGATGTGTTTGAATCACGAGAGATTTGTTCCATATCAGTGTCTTGTCCAAGTTGTGGTTTGTTGGCCAAACTCAAGACCACTTCTTGTCCATCGACATTGATTACGAAGCTTTCCATGGTCAATGGGTCGCGCTTGACTGGGATCACTAAGTTTGTTGTGCCAAAGCCAAGGCTTAGTTGATTCAGAGGAAAAAGGTTAGGTAATATATTGGATATATCAGCATATATAAGATATATGTTTCGGACTTGGATGTCCCCCTACTGGATCTAGAAATTGGATTAGATCCAATTGATCTTAGAGATCTACCTAGTTAATTATCATACAATTTGTTGGCCAAAGTCAAGATTGAGTGATATTTAACGGGATCATAACCCGCTAGGAAACACGGTTTCCCGAGTACTCGAAAGAGGGTTAGAGGCTCGCCGAAAAATAGTGGCAATAATTGAATTTGCAATATTCGTTTAATTACTTGCCATACGCGCTCAAACAAAATATCATTCGTCAAATAAATTAAATGTTAGTTGGACTAATATTTAAACGTTGTTTTGATTAACAGTTGGACTGTATTGAAACTATTAAATTATCGTTTATTTTATAATTGGATTATAGTAATCAATATAATTGATTTTAATCTATTAAATTATAGTTGATTAAATAGTTGGACTATTGTAATCATTATAATAAATAGTACCTAAATCGTTGATTAAATAGTTGGACCATTAAAATCAAGATAAAATTGAAACATTGACATTTAAAACATAATCCTAGGGAAAATTTATTTAAATGGTTTAATTTTCAAATTGGGAATAAATTTCAGGATGGTCCTGGAAAAATAATAAGTTACTTTATTTGATAAAATAACATATTAGGCCTAAGCCCGGAGTTAAGCAAATAGAAGAGCATAATCTTTGGAAGATTTATGTAATGATGACTTTAGTGCTTAATCCATTAAGCTTGTCGCAGTAGACTCCTTAATTTCTGAATCAGAACTAAGGATTATATCCTTAAAGTATGATAATGAAATTGAAGGATCTTCATAAATCTATCTTTAGATTTTAGAAGTACTAAATTGCAATAAATAACTCTTGGAGAGTTAATGACTATTCTCAAGGAGATAAAGTCAAACTTTGCAAAAAAGCAAGTAGCACAAGGCGCACCTTACTTCGATATTCTAGAAACCCGAGGCTTGGCCAAAGGCTACTGGAATGTGAAAAAAGGGCAAAGGCAAAATCATTATAATCTTCTAGGAAGATAAATGACATATCCCAAAATGTCTGCCTAAATTGTGGCAAACGGGATCGCGGAAGCATGACTGCCATATGGACAAAGCATACGTGAAGGAAAACACTAAAGTGTTTTATTATATAAAGATGATATTGAGATAAACATATTAGATGTGAATAACAAAATTTATATTTTGAATATAAATAAATCTCAAACGTATAACATGACAAACAAATAGCTCAAACTGATTTGATCAGAAGATACTAATTGTGGCATTGTTGTCTGGGACACAATCAAACAAGACTCGTATATCCACACTTTTAAAGAGTGGGTACTAGGATTATTTTGATTCCATTCAAATAAAGTCTACGAATCTAGTTTATTGGGCAAAGTGCCTAAAACACCTTTACTTGGTAAAAGTGCAAATGCCACAGATCTGTTAGCCCTAGTTCATAGTGAAGCAAGTGGGCCCATGTCTAGCTAGGCTAGATGTGGATATGAATATTTCGTGACCTTTACGGATGCAGAATCGCGTTATGGTTATGTGTTTCTTTTGAAGAACACAAATCGAAAACTTTTAAGTTTTCGACACGAAATAGACAAACAGATCGACTAAAGTATTTATACCGTCCCGGTGAGACCGTAATGGAAATTACTTAAGCAATAAGTTTCTAATATACTTGAAAGAGTATAGTATTCTTTCAAAGAGGACTCCTCCCGGAACACGTCATTTTGACAGTATGTCCGAACCGAGTAACCAAATTTTATTGGACATGATAAGGTTAATCATGAGTCGCTCTGAGCTACCATTTCCTTCAACGGATAAACATTTAACAGTGCATAACTTATTTAGAATAAGGTTCCATAAAAATCTGTATGACATATTTCATATTAGATATGAATACGAAAGAAACCAGGTTTCTCATTCCTGAAAATTTGTAAATGCTAGGCATATGTTTGGATGATACCAAACTAAAACCCAAATTGGATAAGTTCCAATTATAGGTTATCCTAGGGATACCATAAGTATAGTACTTATACATCTCACTAGAGAACAATGTAATTGTTGCTCACCATGCGGTTTTCCTAAGAGGAATACCGATATGCAGTGGTAAGTGGGAGGATAGTAATACTCGATGAAAATCGGAGTAATATTGTTCCAGGCACCGATTCCTAATGGAACACAAATAGTTCATCAAGGATGAAACTATACCATTAATCTTCGAATACACAAGAACCGCGTAAGTTGGAGAGAGTCAGAAAACAACCTGGGGTATGGGTTTCTGATCTCACCTCGTAAATATGTCAATCTTATTGAGGTATACCAACAGACTACGTATGAGGAAGTGATACCAGGTATCGAATCCCTAACCATGGCAAAGTGTCATGAGTCTGAAATGGATTCATGTAAACCAACTATGTTTGGACACTAGTTGATGTACCACAAGGCATTGTGCCTAGTGGTACTATATTAGTCTTCACGGAAGACATACATTGATGGCAACATACCAACGTATAAAGCTAGGCTTTTAGCGAAAAAGTATCGTTATCAACATTGTGTTGATTACGATTCAAATTTTTACCTATTGCCACGACAAATCCATTTGGATAATGCTTGCTAATGCTGCATGTTTCATTTATGAAATATGACAGCTTAACGGGAAAATCACTTTCCTGAAAAGAAACCTTTTGGAGGATGTTTACAACATCATGTCTGTTTTGTCGTACCATAACAAGCAAACAAGGTTTGTAGGTTATTCGATCCACGTTTGGATTGTAGCAAGCATAAGGTTCTTGGAATTATCGTTTTGATGTAATCATAATAATTTATGATTTAATATAAAACGAAAATGATTCTTGTGTATATAAGAGGGTTAGTGGGAGCGCACTGACAGTGGCTGTCCTATAAATAATGATAATAAGTGTCATTTCTTGGAAATGATATTCCCATAAAAATAATCGGTGAAAGCTTGGCTTTCAAGAAAAAATCTCCGTGAAACCGTACATTGAAAAATGTACGTGACCTGGTGTCTCATACCCTTTGAGCATATGAAGTCACAAATAGGCCAATCTAAGTGACAGTCACTGGATTGATGTTAAGAACATCCGTTAGTATCTTAGAGAACTAAAGATGCTGTCTTATAATATGGAGATGGAGAACTTGAAGTGACTAGGATCACTGTAGCAAGTTTCCAAACCGATAAAATGACTACAAGTCATAAAACGGTACTATATAGTTTGAATAACGGTACAATGAGCTGGAAATCTTCCAAGCAAGATACTATTACCGAATAAACAACAAATGCGGGTTATTGTTGCAGCTGAGGCGGCAATAGAAGCCTTCTGGGTCGATAATAAATCTAATTAAATTAGATATAGTTCTGTTAGTAGCTGAGCTAGGCGTCAGCACAGGCTAAAGAATTAATGGTCTCATCAACGATCCAGATAAATACTTCGACTATTCATCTGATCCGTTGGATCATACATCGTGGCGATGTGATGATCGAATAAATCGCATCAGATGATAATCATACAAATCCGCTGATGAAAGCCTTTTCTCAGCATTTTGAGCCAACCGTAAATAGTTTGGGTGTAAGACACTCGAGTGACTAGCTATAGGCCAAATTGGAGATTGTTGGACAATTATGACCCATAGCATCACTATTTGTACAGATCATGGTGTTGTTGTACAAATTAACTATGTGACAAAGGAGATTGCTCTCTTATCATTTGTGATTAAATCACCAAGATATATAAATGATAGCAGGTTCTTATGATTTGTTCCTGGATTGAGAATGATATGAGACAGTATCAGTCCATGAATGATAAATCATTAAATATCCCTAGTCAGAGTATTATCGAGATTGGACATCGATAAATACGTAAAAGACTAGTATTACACTTGTGCGTGTTGTGAGGGCACAACGACATAGTTCTCATATATTTGGGTATAGGATACTCATGCAAGTGTAATAGGTGGTTTTGTTTTACCGATGGTACAGGAAACAGCTTCGCTCTGGATAGACCCCCTCAGAATTCCATTGGTAGTATGACTATGTGTCTATAGAAGTCCGAAATCAGGGTAGGTGTATTTGGTCTTAACCTGAGACTTGCACCGCTAATACTTACAACAATCAATGTACTTTGGTTGCGGTCGTCCAGGGCTTTAACAGGTTCTGTGTACGCCTATGCTGGGTATATAGAGAATCGTAGTGTGTTGGGTGTGATGTCAAGACGGAAGTATCACTTCAGTCATATGGAGATGATGGTCACGTAGGATACGGTACTAGTACTCTTAAGTATTGCAATCATTGGGATAAAATGACAAGGTCATGTTTATCTGATTATAGAGACTAGTTACCAGACATCCAATATGTGCTTCGTACATGGCAGACATAATTCCAGCCCCAGGCCTAGCACGTGATCATCCGATACTGGATCGAAATACGCAATACTACGTATACTACGCCTGATATAGATCCTTATTCCTGTAAGGATATTTCAGGAGAATTGGGTAGGCATGGCGCTTTGATAGAAGCCAACCTTCTTTTGTAAATCGGTAAAACGTAGTACTAGGTACTTACGTGTTCGGATAGTTCGACAACCGAATTTACTGCCAACATATCCGGGGATCTCATGGGTCGCTTCCCAAAGTTTCACCGATGACGTATGACGCGTACTCTAAACTAATCTGGGATTAATTAGAAGAGAGAGAAAATTAATCTGGGATTAATTGCAGAGATATTTTATCTGGGATAAAATATCATTAAAGAGAGAAAAACGATTAATTTGGAATTAATCAATTAATTAATATATTTGATATATTATACGAAATTGGATTTCGACGCGGAAGTAAAATTAGATTTTAGTTCGGGCGAATGAAATAATTTAGAATTAATTCGTTAGCGACATAAATAGTAATTATGCTAGGCATGATTATTTAATTAAATTAGATTTAATTACGTTGCAATGGATAATTCGTTAATTTGGAAATTAACGAACCTGAGCCCGAGATTATTTGCGAGCGCATTCGCATTTCGAATTCGAGTGTGGCACGCAAGTCAAATCAAGCGTCAAATCGCAAATCGCATCTAGCGTCACATCATTCGTCAATCAAATGATAGATGTCTTTCACTTTAAGTGATTGACGCCAGTCACTATTCATTGATTGATGGATTGATGGAGTGATGTGTGTGGTTGGCAAGCATTTATGGCTTGATTTTTTGAAAAATCAAAAGTGGTATATGTTAATTGATTTTTTGGAAATCAATTAGTCAACACACAAACACAACTCTCTCTTTCTCTCATCTCTCTCTTCTCTCTTTACACGCCATTGGGGCTATTTTGTTCACTGGTTTTGGCTCACTGCCGAGAGCCATAGGGAAGCTTAGAGTCACAATTTTGTGGTAAAATCGGGAGTGCTAGCACACTACGAAGTCAAGCGAAGGTGATAGGGAAGTCCACCCATGAGCCGGGAATCGTTTGACGAAGCTTGGAGCTTGACGAAGAACCTCCAATGGCAGAAAACAGTGGACTGCTCACTGCCACTGCCGAATGCAGTAAAGAGGAGAAAATCAATTTTTGTTGCCTCGCGCGTCGCTCAACCGATCGATGTGAGTATTCCATAACTTCGTTGATTTGTATTCGCACTTATTCCATGCTTGTTTAATGATATTGGGACCTTAGGAAACACCAACACTTGGCAGATTTAGAAGATTCATCAATATTTGCCTCTCCACTAGGCTTACGAGGATCCATCAATATGGACTCGTAATGGGTGAGCTCATTTAGCATTTGAGTCAAAATAAAAGACAACTTGTTCATTAAATAGTTACTTTTAAACTGCAGGAAACTTTTCGGAAGAGTTTTCATGATCATGGTCACCTGGTGTAACAGTCGATAATCTTGAAAACTATTACACTATGGAATTACATGTTGTAAATCATGTTCAAGTATATATGATACATGATGTAAATCATGTTCAAGTATATATGTTCTCACGAAATTACTTTTCTAGTATTCCATAGTTCCTCGCAGTTCTGATATGGAATTTAGCCAAGAATACAACTCGGACGGTTCTTAGTATTTTGGGCATAACTTTTTCATACCATCTCCAATGTTTTTGCATTGTATATCGCCTGAAAGCTAAGACAACGCTCTACGACTATCATGTTGAATATTTTCCCAAATTGTGAATGAAACTAGGTCGAAATTAGTCATTTGTAAAGACTATCTATATTGTGACGAAAATGAGCATTAAAATGGAAATTCTAATTTGATTCAAAAGCCCAAAATATTTCTCATTTTGGTCCAATAATTAAAAATGGCCCAATAGCCCTAAATATTTTATAAACCCCTAGACTTCTCTAGAAAAGACTAAGATAAGGAAGAAAGAAATAAAAATCTTGTAACCCCAACTCCTAAGTGATGGCCAATTGAAGAGGGGGAGAAGTGAGGGAGAGACTTGCGGAATTTACAAGAAATCTTGGAGAAGAATGGAGAAAATCCAGCACAAAACAAGTTTAGAAAGAAGAAGAAAAGGATTATGGATTCTAATAGAGGAGTTTGAAGCATGATTCAAGATCATTGCAGGAACCGCAATATTCTTCGACATAGTGAAATAGTATCAATCATATCTTAAAATCAGTGAGTAGACCCTTTCTCAAATCGATTTCTATTTATTTGCTTTTGATTTAAGACTTACTTTTCAGCACATAATGTGTTAGCCAAGCTTATTTCAGTTATTTTATGAATGTGAATGTTTTGAGATGTTTTGAGTTTACAAGTATGATTCTTATGATTTTTGGAGGCATGGAGAAAAAACCCACCTCAGATGTAACTTGGTATAGATACTGGAATTGACGGACAAGAATGTGCACATATAGGGGGATGGCGATACGTAACACCCTTAGATCCTAGATTTCAAGGCTAGGGCACGACAATACGTAAAGCCCCTAGACCCTAGATTCAGAGATAGGACATCGGCAAACATTGGGGGACGGCGATACGTAACGCCTAAATGACATGAATTTGCACACATGGCTCTAGTTTAGTGACTTGAGGGACGACAATATGTAATGCCCCAAGACCACTAGTTAGGCGTATGAAGGGATGGTGATACGTAACGCCCCATTGCGTCAGGTTTTCTATAGATCCTCAGATCAGTTTTTCAGAAAAAAAAGTGCTTTTATGAAAAAGTTTCAGATAAGAAAATAGTTTATAAAAGGCTTTCAGCGAAAAATTTTATGAAAGGGTTTAACAAAGAAATCAGAGTTTTACAGACATAAAGAATTTCCAGAAAATTTTTACAGAAAGTGATTTGTTTTCAGATAAGAAAATAGTTTATAGAAAAGACAATTTCCTTGAAAGGATTCAATTTTAGAAAAAATGAATTGAAATAATTATTTCTATTTTTCATTTTTGAATTGTCCACTCACTAGGTCATTCAAACGATCTAACCCCCCACTCCCAGTTTCTTTGGTTTATAAGAATACCCAGAGGACGAGATCGAGATGATGGATACTGATGGCAGTCATTAGGGTGTTTGGGTCCAGCAGATTGAGTGCAAAGTTACAGTTCAGTCGTAGTCATAATGAAGTCATGTATCAAGTACTTGTATAGTTGTGATTGTGTGTTATAAGTGAATGTGTCTATAAACAGAGTTGTAGAGAGAAGTATTATTAAGTATACTGTTCTGAGTATTGAGTTTCATTTATTTTGTGTTATTGAGTTTGACAATGGTCCCATATATGAGTTTGTATTTGTCATGGGATTAGTAGTGTTGATTAGAGTCAGAAAGTCAGAGGCTCATAGGGATAATGTGGCCTATTTCCTGCCGGTAGCATCTCCAAGGAGTGTGATATTAAAAAGATGGTATTAGAGAAATGTCTAAGGAGTCAATGACTGAAGTGGGTAGAGTGATGGGGTCTTGTATGCGTAATATGCCCAGGGTACTAGTATATGAGGCACTACCTCTCCATTATCCGATCCTTGAGTACATCATCAAGCCCTATAGACAGGTTAGTAAAGAATTTCCGAGCTATTCAAATATTCTTTCTCATGAAGCAATTATATTACTTGTTGTAGTTGAAAACTTTTATGTATTCACCTTAATAGTAGAAGTTTTAGATAAGCTATGAGAATAGATAGTGAAGTTCTTAAAATATTCATTACAGAGAGTGGGAAGAGAAAGCTATAAGAGAAAGATGAAATGATGTACAAATATTTAAAGCAACTAGAGATAAAGAGAAAGTAGAGAGACAAAATTAGGTAATAGTAGTAAGGAGCATAGAGTAAGCCTGAGCAAGAATAAAAGATGATAGATAAACCTGAGTATAGTTCATTCCTTCCAAATAAGATTCATTTCCTCTTCAGAAAATTCTTTATGGCAGATCCAGTACCCTTTGAACACCTCATAGAAATAGAAAGTTCCCCCGAATAATAAAAAATAGTAAGAAAAATAAGAGAAACAAGAAATCAGAATTAGTCGGGGGAGTGTCCAATAAACACAAGATACCACAAAGGATGTATAAGTTCTAGATACCCAAACCTAGACCAGTAAGCAAGAAAAATGAAGGTTGTAAGGAGAAATGATTAGTTGCCTTAAACAAAGAAACTGATATAGATAAGGCCTGACCTACCAAAATCCTCGCCACTTACCGGTTAAGGAAGTTGTTCCATCAGAGACTATCTGATACCTATCCTGTTAGAGTTGGTGCTCGGCGTGCCAAATTTTGTTGTATTTATTGTTGATACAATGTCCATTTTTGGTTTATTATGAATAAAATTTAGTAATTTTCATCAATATAATCTTGTATATGGTAAAGGCGTAAAAGACCTTAAAATGAATAGTTGTGACGTAATTGCAAAAGCGCCGTAATTATTACGGAGAAATATCACAATACAATTCATTCTTAAAATTGTTCATAGTCAAGGTTTACATACTTGGCCAGTTAGTAAACCCGTGAGACTGGTACATACTTAGGTAATTAATTATGGATAATTTGGATTATTCATAACTTACACATGTGTATTAAATAATGTGTACGATACATAATTTAGATTAGATACACATTATTGATCAATTGGATTTTGACAATTGTTTTATTATTATTAATTGACAAATTAATTAATTAATTATTATTAATAATAAAATGGAAGAATATTCTTGGAATATTTTTCCATATATTTATTTTGTCTTTTTGTTAATTAAAAAATTAATTAATTAATTAATTTTGGATAAGAATATTATTTTGAAATATTCTTATTTTCTTGGCCAATTCTTATTGGCTAAACCATGTGTGTTTTGACACACATTTTTAATTAACAAAATATCAAATTAATTAATTAATTTGGATAAGATCAAATTATGTCAAAATTTTGACCACATAAATTATTATTTTTTGTTACAAAAATCATCAAATTTTCGGCCAAAGAGGAGAAAATATATAAATGAAATTGTTTCATTTTTTTGCAAGGCTTTAAGCCATTCTCATGTGTTGAGAAACCAAAGAAAAGATGGGTTATGTGTTGAGAAACCAAAGAAAAGATGGGTTATGTGTTGAGAAACCAAAGAAAAGATGGGTTAGGGTTTGTAAACAATTGATCAACACCAAGGAAGAAGGAATTGGAAAATTGGAGCTTGGAATTAAGGTAATTAAAAGTTTCCAATTTCTAATTTCATAGCTTTTGTTTCTTAAGCATGAAAATTATGTTTTGGATATTTATTTTGCATGTCTTAGAAATATATGTATCTTGGATATGTATTTGAAGCAAAAACTTGGTGTAGATTGTTTATATAACCTTAATTGTTTTCTTTAAAAGCATGTGCATATACTTGAGAATTAATTGATTGGATCAATTTATTTAACTATTTGACAGTAATTTAAAGTCTCTTTAATAAGGCTTTATTTTTGTGAGTTTATTGTACACTAATGGGTCTATCTCGTCAATACGGATGTAAATATTTTTCCCGATACCGTGGTTGTATCTGCCAAAGTACTGCAGCTATGGTTAATGGAAATTTATTTATATCGGTAACACTTATTTGATTAGAAACAAATTCAAGCGAAAGTACATACCAATAGATGCCAAAGTAGTGAGGTAGTGCATAAGTAACTTGGATATGTTCATTGAAGAGTATTGCCTTGAATACGCCTCATCCAATAGATGCCAAAGCAGTGAGGATCGAAAACGGTTCAAGACCTATTTTAAGAGTCACATTGGATGTGATTGATAATTGTTATCTACTTTCAAATATATTTGAGCACAATATGCCAAAACAGTGTGTTCAAATATATTTTTGAGGTCTACTTCCTAATATAGAATTTATTTTAATTTTTAAATTCTCGTATTTTATTTAGGGATTATCAATTTATATAAAATAGTGGGAGGGTATCCTTATATTAAAAATTCCATGATATGTTGGATGTTTTATGATATTGATGAAATTACTCTTGTCTGCTAACTCCTGTTTCTTTTGTTAAGTTTGTTATTGACTGGCGTAAACACACACGTATAATGCAAGCGCACGTATCGTTCAAGTAGTATAAAAATATCGATCCCACGAGGACTTAATATCTAATCTATTAATTTTATGAGGTCAAATGATTACTAGTATCTAACATGTTGTTTGATTGATTTGAAATGGTGATGATTCTAAATTTAAAAACAAGTAAATAAAATTGTTCGAAAGTAGGTTTTAAGAAAATTCAATATTAAAAACTATATAGGGTTGTGATTTCTTCCAATATCATTTTAAAGATGAAATGGTTATTTTATGTTTTTGTAATAAATCGGTTTACTAACCTGGAACACTGAATTATGCAAAAGCCTCTGTCGATGGTCAGACGCAAATACCCAGTTTAACCCAATTGAATCAGATGTCTATGTCAACCAAATTATTTGGATTCATTAATTTTAAGTTCCAATTATGGCTACCCCCGCCCGACAGGTATATGTCTATCCTGTAAGGAAATCTATTAAAGGGTTATCTATCCTCAAGGAAGATCGTGGGCTATTAAGTCTAAGGCTGAAACCTAAAATTCCTTTGTCAAGTTTATTTTTGATTTACCACATCAATCTTATTAGTGGCCAATTAACAAGACGCATTAAGCTAAAGACTTAATAAGTAAACCTTTAAATTACCCAAACTATAATTTAACCCCTTATAAACCAGTGATATTGGATTTCATCACAACCCCAGATAACTGGCTTAGTTACGACACATATTTACGGGTAGTAAAAAAAATTTAAATAAAATAAAAGACATAAAGTAAAATACTGAAAATTAAATAATGAAACTTAAATACTGAAAAGTAAATGCTGAAAGTAAATGCTGGAATTAAATACTGAAAATTAAATGCTGAAAAATAAATGCTGAAAGTAAATTTCTGAAAAGTAAATTGCTGAAAAGTAAATTGCTTAAAGTAAATTACTGAAAAGTAAAAACTGAAAATTAGAGAAAGAAAAGTACTGTGCGTAAAAGTAAATTACGGAAAGTAAAAACTGAAAAGTAAAGAAAAGAAAGTGCGAAAGCGGAAATCAATTACTGAAAGCTGTAAATAAACAAACAAGATACAATCTTCTTAGTATTCTTAAGGAATTCCTTAGAAGAAAGTATGAATTTTACAAATGAAATGGCTTGGTATTTATAGGTAAAATTTTACCTCCATCAAATCATCCACCAAATCAATTATTAATTGCTCCACTAATTGCTCCACCAAATCCATTATTAATTGCTCCACTAATATCCTATCATGTTTGGTGATGATTTGATAATTTTTATTATTTATTTATTAATTTATTTTCTTGCTTTGAAAATGATTGAAAGTGACTTTAATAATTACACACAACACACTTCTGTATGGTTCATCAATTTCGGGTATGAAATCTTCAGAATTCGAAATTATTTTGTCTTTCAAAGCTGTAGTTCTTTGAGTCTTCTTTAATCTGGAACTTGAATCAGCTCAATCCGATATCGGAGTAAAAAATTATGCCCCAAATACGACAGATGTACAAAATTGGAATTTCCAAAACTGCACTTCGTTAAAACGCCATTTCAAGTTTCCAATCTCCAAAATTAATATGTCAAGTCCACTTTTTGCCCTTATTTGACCCATATTTCATCCTAAATGATTTCATTAAGTCCCAATATTATTTTATCTGCAAAATAAACTAAAACATATCAAAACGTTCATCAAACCCGAGAAACTAAACAAAATATTAAGTAAAAGGGGCGATAAATATTGATATATTTTCCGCTCATCAGTTATGGAAACTACTACTTCCTCTAGTCCATTTTCATGTGTCCTGGACATGAACAAATTGACTGGTCTTAAGAACTTTAGTGAATGAGATTTGGATCTTAAGATTGTCTTGAGATCTAAGAAGTTGAGTTATGTGCTGGATAATCCAGTACCGTTGGATATTGCACCAGAGTTGTTACTTGAAGAGATTGAGGAATTTGAGAAATGGAAGGATGATGATCTGAGAGTCGGATCACTCATTCTCTGTGATATGTCTCTTTATCTGAAGAGGCAATATGTTGATATGTCTTACTCCTACAGCATTATAACTCAGCTTCTGGAGCTATTTCTGAACCAGCAGTAGACCATGGTATATAGGATCTCTGTGGAATTGTTCCACGCTCAGTTGGCTATTGGTAAGCCATTGAGTCCACGTGTCTTGCACATTATCGATCTCATCAAGCAGCTTTGGAAGTTTGACTTTCGACTGAATGAGACTCTAGGCCGGAATTTGATTCTTGGCTCACTCCCACCATCATATTCCTAGTTCATTATGAGCTTCAACATGCATGACATTCGATGTTCCTACAGTCAGTTGCATAAGATGCTTCAGACTGCAGGAGGACATCAAGAAGGGTGTGCCGACACTCATTTCAAAGTCCTCTTTACCTGGTTCTTCTTCTTCTTCTCAATCTATGAGATATGGCAAGAAGAAAGAAAAAAAAAGGCAAAGACCACTGGCTCTGGTGTTCCTCCTAAAGGAAAGGTTGCGAAGCCAGACAAGTCGAAGAAGAAAACAGCTGAGGATAAATGCCACCACTATGGCAAGATTGGACATTGGAGGCGCAATTGTCCAGATTACATAGCTTCCGTCAGACGGGAGAGAGCCTCCACATCAGGTATGTTTATTTTCCCTCTCATTGATATATCTTTGGCTTGTGAAGCCATTGGTTCTGGATGGGTTTTAGATTCTGCTAGTCCTACTCACATCTTTAATTCATTACAGGGATTGAAGGTCAGTAGAATGCTAAATTTAGGCGAGATGCAGCTGCGTTTTGGGAATAGAGATTCTTTATCTACACCAGCTATTGGCGAATACGAGATTTGTCTATCCAGAGGCAACATCATTTTAACAGATTGTGTTTTTGTGCATGGTTGTGTAGTTAATATTATCTTTCTATTTGTATTGGATACAAAAGGATATCATGAACATATTAAGAATCGTTCTTTGTATATATATGATATGAATAATGTTTTGTTACACAAATATTTATATTCATCTGGTCATTATATTTTCCATGCCATTAGAGATGTTTATGAAATTGGGAATAATAAACGTAAAAAATATGAAATAACTAATATTGAATTGTGGCATATGCAGTTAGGTCATATAGGTGTACGACGCCTAACCCAGTTGGTTAAGAATGGTCTGATTGAGAATCTAACCATACAGCTTTTTCTAACATGTGAATCTTGTATTCAAGGTTAAATGACCAAAGCTCCATTTACTGGTGTTTGACATCGGGTCACTGACTTATTAGAACTCGTACTTAGTGATGTATGTGGTCCTATAAGTCAAACTGCTCATAGCGGTTTTTCTTTCTTCGTAAATTTTACCGATGATTTGTCAAGGTATGGTTATGTTTACTTGATGAAATATAAATTGGAAACCTTTGAAAGGTTCAAAGAATTTCGAAATGAAGTAGAAAAAGAAACTGGTAAATTCATCAAATGCCTTCGATCAGATCGAGGCGGTGACTATATGAGTAGTGAGTTTACGGAGTATCTTAAAGAGAATGGGATTCTCGCTCAATATACTCATCCGGGTACTCCACAGTACAATAAAGTATCTAAATGGAGAAATCAGACTTTATTGGATATGGTTCGATCAATGTTGAGTTTTACAGATCTACATTACTTTTGTGGGGGTATTCTCTTCTTACTGCTGCACATCTGCTGGATAGGGTTCCTTCTAAAGCTGTTCATACTACTCCATATGAGATATGGGTTTGTAGGAATCCGAAACTTAATTATATTAGGGTTTGGGGCTCTCCTGTATACGTCAGAGTGATGCAGCAGGATAACTTCTTGCCTCGAGGGTAAAAAAGTTAGGTTTGTTGGATATCCTTCGAATTCTAAAGGATATCAATTCTGTGAACCTAAGCATCGAAATGTGTTCGTAGCTCGTTTTGCCAGATTTCTTGAAGAAATTTTTTTGGCAGAATGTGGTAATCATAGGAGGGTTTAACTTGATGAAGTTCAACCTATATAAGACAGAACGATAGAGGAATCACAGATTCAGACAAAAGCAGAACCTTCTAGTTCCACTCTCCGTAGGTCTACTAGGATATCGAGACCTCTTGAGCACTTGTATTTGATAAAAGACAAGTTTCTCGATGTGCTCCTTGTTGAGGAGACTAATCCATATACCTACAGAGAAGCAATGTTAGACATTGATTTCGCTAAATGGCAGTAAGCCATGAATTCCGAAATAGACTTTATGCATCAGAATCAAGTATGGGACTTGGTTCCACTTCCTACGGGAATTGTTCTGGTAGGTTGTAAATGTGTTTACAAAAGGAAGCGAGGGCCTGATGGGAAGGTTGAAACCTTCAAAGCCAGACTGGTTGCTAAAGGTTATACTCAAAGGTCAGGTGTGGACTATGACGAGACATTTTCACCAGTAGCGATGCTAAAGTCTATTAGGATTTTGTCAAAATGGCTTTTCTTAATGGATTTGTTGATGAATAAATCTATATGGAACAGCCGGAGGGTTTTGTCTCCAGCCAAAATTCTGGCCTGGTATGTAAGCTTAAGAATTCCATTTATGGACATAAACTGGCTTCTCGGAGTTGGAATCTTCATTTTGATGAGGTAATCAGATTGTCTGGTTTTCTCAAAAATGAAGAAGAATATTGTGCTCATTAGAAGGTTAGTGTGAGTATGATAGTGTTCTTGGTGTTTTACGTTGACGACATCCTGATCATTGGAAATGATCTTGGAATGATGCAGGGTGTTAAAACATATCTCTGTAAAAACATTTCCATGAAAGACTTGGGTGAAGCTTCCTATATACTTAGAATAAAACTCTATAGGGATAGAGAAAAGAAGATGATTGGGTTATCCCAATCTTCGTACATAAATAAGATCCTACAAAGGTACAACTTTAGCAATTGTAAAAGTGCTAATATACCTTTTTACATGGCATTCATCTTTCAAAGAAGATGTGTCCTCAAACAGAAGATGAAAAGTCTAGAATGTCTAGTCATCCTTATGCATAATGGTTAAATGTATTCCATGTTATGTATGAGTGATATTAGTCATGCAGTAAGCGTTACTAGCAGATATCAGTCAAATCCAGGTAATGACCATTGGATGACTGTTAAAAAAATATCATAAATATCTAAAAGGTACTAAGGATAAGTTTCTTATTTATGGAGAAAGTGATTTACAGATAATGGGATATAAAAATTCTGACTTTAAGTCAGATCATAATGATAGAAAGTCTACCTTATGTTTTGTATTTACTCTTAATAATGCTGCAGTCAGTTGGAAGTGTTCCAGAAAAGAAGGATCAACAACTGATTCCAATACTAAGGCAGAATATATTGCGGCATCATATGCTGTAAAGGAGGCTGTATGGATTAGAAAATTTATCATTGAATTTGGAGTTGTCCCAAGCATCGAGGATTTGATCCCGTTGTTATGTGATAATAGTGGTGCTGTTGTACAAGTAACGAACCGAGACCGAATCAAAAATCAAAACATGTGGAGTGGAAGTACCACATTATTCGTGAGATTATCGCTCGAGAAGATGTTGCCATATGCAAGATATTTGGAGAGGAAAACATAGCAGACAGGCTTACGAAAGCCTTGCATGCGAGACTATAAGATAGACATGTAGAGGCGATGGGTATTAAATACCATCAGATTTGGCACTAGAGAAAGTGTGAGAAAATGTTAGAGTTGGTGCTCGGCGCGCCAAATTTTTTTGTATTTATTGTAAATACAATGTACATTTATGTTTTATTATGAATAAAATTTAGTAATTAACCAATATAATCTCTTATTTGGTAAAGGCGTAAAAAACCTTAGAATGAATAGTTATGACGTAATTGCAAAAGTACCGCAATTGTTACTGAGAAATGTAATAATACAATTCATTTATAAAATTATTCGTAGTCAAGGTTTACATACTTGGTCAATTAGTAAACCCATGAGACCGGTATGTGTTGTGTATTAGAATTTTTCTAATGGTTTATCTCAGTAAACCATGAGTCTTGGGAGACTCATATAAACAAATAGGTATTTATTGGATAAATACTGATGACTCATTCAAATATTCTTGATAGATGGTACACCAACGTCACTATGAATCTTTATGAGTTGAATAGCATATTAGCTCATTTGACTTGTGATACCACTATGGATATGTGAGATATCTTCCATATTTTGATGGCAGTCACGTCAATGATATTTTAATATCAGACCTCTGCCTGTTCGTTGTGTATGGACTAATACTCACGATATCTTGTGATGTATCCAGAGAGGATTTGTCAGTCCCGTGTACGAGAATTATGTATCCAATTTGTGATTCTTTGAAATCCTTGGCCGAGGTATGATTCGGAAACGAGTTCCGAATATTTGTTTAAGAATCATAAATATTTCGCGACACATGAATTGTTCATAGCGGAGATTTGACGTTTTAATCTATATCTCCGAAATAATTCGGATAATCTATGACAGATGGATTATATATATACAATAACTTCGACTTGGATGGTTCAACTAAATTATTTGTGGTCATCGTAATTTGTGATTGGACAAATTACAGATATGGAAATGGTTTATGTGACAGATAAACTTGAACGTTACATAATTTAGATTAGATACACATTATTGATCAATTTGATTTTGACACTTTTAATATTATTATTATTAATTAATTAATTTTTTAATTAATTATTAATAATAAAAAAATGGAAGAATATTCTTGGAATATTTTTCCATATATTTATTTTTTCTTTTTGTTAATTAATAAATAAATAAATTGTTAATTAATTGATTTTGGATAAGAATATTATTTTGGAATATTCTAATTTTTTAGCCAATTCTTATTGGCTAAACTATGTGTTTTTGACACAAGTTTTAATTAATAAAATATCAAAATAACTAATTAATTTGGATAAGATAAAATTGTGTGAAAATTTTCGCCATAATAAAAATGGTTATTTTTTGTTAAAAAAATAATCCAATTTTCGGCCAAAAAGGAGAAAATATCTAAATGAAATTGTTTCATTTTTTTACAAGGCTTTAAGCCATTCTCATGTGTTGAGAAACTAAAGAAAAGAGGTGTTAGGGTTTGTAAACAATTGATTAACACCAAGGAAGAAGGAATTGGAAAATTGGAGCTTGGAATTAAGGTAATTAAAAGTTTCCCATTTCTAATTTCATAGCTTTTGTTTCTTAAGCATGAAAAATATGTATTGAATATGTATTTTGTGTTGGGTTTCTATTAGGTCCCAAGGATCAATTCAAGCAATGAAACACATGTGAATACATCAAGAAATACAGCGGAAACATACTTACATTGATCGGCTTGCGATGTGATGAACACAAATCCTTAGCTCCTCCTTGGAAGCTCACGGCAGTGGGCTGCTCTTTGTGTTCTCCAAATTCGGCCTTGGTGATCCTTGAAGCTCCAAGCTTTGTGTGTAAATTCCATGCTCATAAGTTAGTTTCCTATCACCTTGGATGACCCTTTATGTGCTAGCAATGGCAAGATTTGCCACAAATCTTCCAATTTTCTTCTTGTTATTTTCGGCCTAGCCAAGAAATGGAGAAGAAAATGGCTTCAAAGCCGAGAGAGGGAAAGGATGGAAAAAGGTTTCCCAAAAACGTAAGTGGTATCAAGAGAGAGAAAGAAAAATGTGTTATATATTTGGTTTTGATTTTCCAAAAATCAAATACCAAAACAACTTCCAAATTTCCAAAAGTCAAAGGCATTTAAGCCTTCAACCACCACCATCACTATTCACATCAAACGTGACATGTTGTCAATCACTCAAAGTGACTAGACATCACATCAATCAAAGTGACTAATGATTTGACGCTTGATGTGACTTTATGGGCCGCACTTGAATTCGAAATGCGAGTGCGCCCGCAAACACTCCCGGGCTCGGGTTCGCTAATTCCGAATTAACGAATTTTCCGTTGCGACGTAATTAAATAATTATGCCTAGCAAAATTATTATTCACGTCGCTAACGAATTAATTCTAAATTAACTCGTTTGCCTGAATTAAAATCCAATTTTAATTCCGCGTCGAAATCCAATTTCGTTTAATATATCGAATATATTAATTTATCGATTAATTCCAAATTAATCGTTCTCTCTCTTTAAATAATATTTTATCTCAAACAAAATATATCTATAATTAATCCCAGATTAATTTTCTCTCTCTTATAATTAATCCCAGATTAATAACGTGCGAGTCATACGTCATCGTTGAATCTTCGGGAAGTGACCCATGAGATCCCCGGATATGTTGGCAGTAAATCCGGTCGTCGGACTAGCCGAACATGTACGTACCAAGTACTACGTTTTTACAAATTTACAAGACATGGTTGGCTTCTAGTAAAGCACCATGCCTACCCAATTCTCCAGAAATATTCTTACTGGAATATGTGATCTATATCAGGCGTAGTATACGTAGTATTGCGTATTTCGATCCAGCATCGGATGTCACGTGCAAGGCCTGGGGATGGAATCGTGTCTACCCCGTACGAAACACATATCGGATCTCTGGTAAGTAGTCTCTATAATCGGATAATCATGACCTAGTCATATTATCCCGATGACTGCAGTACATAAGAGAACCGGTTCCGTATCCTACGTGATCATCATCTCCACTATAACTGGAGTGATACTTCCATCTCGATATCACACCCAATACACTACGATTCTCAATATACCCAGAAAAGGCGTACACATAACCTGTTAAAGCCCTGGACGACCAAAACCAAAGTATGTTGATTGTCGCAAGTATTAGCGCTGCAAGTCTTAGGTTAAGACCAAATACACCTACCCTGATTCGGACTTCCATAGACACATAGTCATACTACTAATGGAATTCTGAGGGGTCTATCCAGAGCGAAGCTGTTTCCGTACCATCGGTAAACACAACCTCCTATTAAACTTGCATGAGTATCATATACCCAAATATATGAGAACTATGCCGTTATGCTCCCACAACGCGCACAAGTGTAATACTAGTCTATTCCGCATTATCGATGTCCAATCTCGATAATACTACGACTAGGGATATTTAATGATTAAACCTTCATGAATTAATACTGTCTCATATCATCTCAATCCGGAACTAATCATATGGACCTTCTATCATTTATACATCTTGGTAATCTAATTACAAATGATAAAAGAGCAATTTCCTTTGTCACATAGTTAATTTGTACAACAACACCATGATCTGTACAAATAGTGATGATATGGGCCATAACTGTCCAACATTTTGTATGTCTTAGAAATATATGTATCTTGGTTATGTATTTGAAGCAAAAACTTGGTGTAGATTGTTTATATAACCTTAATTGTTTTCTTTAAAAGCATGTGTATTAAGATTAATTAGAGACTTAATGTCAAAATTTTAATTGTCATTCTAGAGTGATGTTGCCACTCAAACATTGCCTAGAATTATTTTTGACGCTTTATATTGTGGTGATTAAATTTGGTGTAAAATTAATTGGATTAATTTATGAACAATTTGAATTTATGCATGAAAAATGGACAAAAAATAAAACTGTATCAAATTTGGTTTTGAGTGTTAAAACAAAATATTTTTCATGTAAAAATATGTTAATTGGATGATTTTGGATGCGTATTGGGTGGTGGATTAATTCCGGAAATTATTTCGGGGCTAAAATGCGAGAAAATAATGAAATTCACGTCGAAACGGGCTCACTGCGTCATGGCTATGAAACCAGCAAACTGGGCACTGTTCGGGCAGCCCAAGGGCTGACCGATCACTTTCCGAGTGACCGAATTGGCCCGGCTCAGTGATTGGTCAATCGGATTGACCGTTTGCCCGTAGTATTTGTCGAAAAATATTTTCGTAAAATAATTCGTCGTGTAACGAAATATATTATGTTATTAATTGTTAATAAATAATATATTTAAACTACTTTGAGTGAATTAATAATATTTGATATTAATTAATTCGCTCGGAAAAATTTTAAAATATTTAAAAACCATTTTTGCATTCCACCACGCCTTCCGCTGTATTTACTACAACATATCCTACATAGTAATAGACTCCACTAGGACACAAAATGCCAGAATGAGGACATCGATGTCCGTCGAAACGTAAGATGTTTGTCCCAACCCTTCTCAACATAGATAGGGATAACCGTAAGAAAACTCAGTGCCCATGGTGATATATTTTGAGACAAGTAGTGAACATTGAGAGACAGCTCACCCAGAAAGAGACCAAATGGACCTTTCATGACAGAAAAGTAAGAACCTGACATAAACAAGATTGGCATTTGGCCGCACCAGTAAGAATCCTTAGATCAACCAATACCAGTGGAGATCCACGAGAGTTTAAAAGGAAATATCTATGAGATTGGAGGTACTCAGGAACTAACAAGATTATTAGCATGGACGAATAAGATTAAATAGCATAGTTGTACTGTATAACAAGAGCAGAGACCTAGAAAGTAGCCAATAAGAATGAACTACCACTAGCCACGATAGTAACACTTGGAACCGAGAGATAGGTTATGGAAATAAATATTATAGAACGTTGCGGGAAGTAACAAGGAGGTTCAGTATAGATAGTAACACAAATAACGTACCTTGAGGACAGTAAAGTAAATGAAGACCTCATGATGATTGATAAAGATTAAGGAACCTTAAGACATGAAATAGTCGATGCAACATGTATTACCCCCAACTTAGAGCTTGCTAAGAACTTGAACAAGTAAAAGAGGACACTTACGAGATAGGCAAATCCTGAGTGAGCAAGATGGTCGAACCAATAAATTCAAGAAAATCTAGATAGGAATCATAAGATAGATTGATATGAATTCACGGTAAGCCTACCCAAATCTGGAAGTGACAACCTGCCTATTGTAGAACTGAAAGGTCTTAAGGAATTAAAAGCCCAATATAGCAAGGAATCAAAATAAGCAACACATATGACGACTCCCAAAGAAAAAATATCTGATTTACACAGAGTTTCCCACCATACCGCAAAAAGAAAAGATTAATAATAGAGAAATACCCAAGCCAAAGGTTCAGTAGTGATGTCATAACTTGTGGTAAAATATGGAGTTTCAAAGTAGTGACGACTTAAGAGGTTCAGGAAACTAAGGTAGGGAGGAACTACCTTATGACCGTAAAGATAAAATATATGACTGTTAAGGAAAGATTAATAATAGAGCAATACCCAAGCCAAAGGTTCAGTAGTGATGTCATAACTTATGGTAAAATATGGAGTTTCAAAGTATTGACGACTTAAGAGGTTCAGGAAACTAAGGTAAGGAGGAACTACCTTATGACCGTAAAGATAAAATATATAACTGTTAAGGCCTTTTGATAAGGCAAAGATTAATTACACACTAGGAAATATACGTAACAGAGCAAATTTCGAAAGGAAGAATAACAGAGGGAATATGATGAGATTTTTTAAAGAAATCAAAAACCTTAAGGAAGTACTCGGTAAAAGATAGTATAACCAACAGTCGGAAATGAATCATTAGTAAAGTTAGAAGAGGTAATCACAAAACTTATAAGACAAATTAAGAAACACTTAAAGGATAATACCCCTCGGATAAGAAGATAGAGGTATAGATCACAAAAGTCCCAGGTATAGAATATGACAGCAAAGAAGACATAAAGAAGTTTAAGAAAAAGGTTTAGAGATGGAACGGTCGAGATAGGACGATAGTAGGAAAGAATACTAGATAGACAACAACGAAAGTACGTAACAATAAGATTCCTCGGTATTGGATTAAGACTAAAATGCTATTAAATGAAAGTGAAAGGAAGGTAATGAATATAACCCAAGTCTCTCACGAAGTAAACCTATATATGAAGAAGACATAGTACAACCTGAAACAAGTTTATGGGAAGCGTGATATAGAAGAACTAAGGAGACTGAGTATAGACATGACCCACGATAGAATCGCCATTGTCGACGCCAATGGTAAGAACTTACGATTTACTTTCAAGCAGTGAGTATATTTATCGATTTATTTCGTTAAGTTTTAACCAACCTAGCAATATCGTCAGAGATGTGTCAAGAAGTAATATCTTTGAATTAGGAGGTATTGAAAATATGTGATGGTAAATTTAAGGCATATAAAGAGGGTAACCATAAATTATGAGGAACTAAGCCCAAACGATAAATAGGGATACAAGGACATGAAGGTCGAAACTGATAATAGTTGGAACTCAGCAAAGAGGAAGAGAAAGGTAGGTAGGTAAATTAAGAGGAAGAATGCTAGGATCAGATTGAGCATATGGAGCTAGGGAAATATTTAGTAAGATTATTCTTTGGTACACTTAAAGGATGTGGAAAAGCCTAACCATAGAGGATTTTAGTATAACCAAAGACTCGGAAGTACCAGGAATCAAAACGAGATAAGATAAGTAAGAAGGGTGTGTGTGTAGGACATTATTTACAAACATTATTGAAAGGAATGCATTTTAAGTAACACACTCTTTTAGGGGAATTACTGCCCTAGGTACTGAAGTTGCAAAGTATAATCAAAGAGTAGTGGAGAAACCTTGGCATTCGACTGAGCGTATACAACATTACTTATTAGCTAGAGCACCAATGAGTATATATTAAATCAATAAGTGAAGTACTTAAAGGATTTAGTAGTTAGTATGTTTTGATAAAAGATTGCAAGGAATAAAAAGAAAATGGTGACCATTTTATAATTGATAAGTTTCCTGAAGAACTCACATCTCTATATGGATAGAATATATTAAACAGACTTAATTACCACAAGAGACAAACGGTCGATAAGGGGATTTCCAAAGATGAAAGGGTTGACGAATTTAGAACTTGTACCCTTATAAACGTCGAATAAAATGTACCGGGAGAAAAGATCCTCGGGAGTCATAATATTGAGCAGTTGAATAGAAAAGTAGGAAGTAAGTTAAGGATAATAAGAGTAGTAGAGACGTTGAGATACTAGAACCAAGGCGGACTTGGAAGTTGGACCTCAGAAACAGTATTCGATGACGAATCATATTTAATGGGGGAGAATTTATAACTCCCAGTAATCTTGATGACTATTACACTATGGAAGGTATGATAATGATGTAAATCATATTCAAGCATATACGTGCTCACGAAATTACTTTTTGGGTATTCGATGGTTCCTCACAGTTCCGATACGAAATTTAGCCAAGAATGCAACCAGACAACCTTTAGTATTTCGGGCATAACATTTTCATACGATCTTCGATTTTTACTAATTTTATATCCTCAGAAAAATAAGACAAAGATATACGACTATTATGTTGAATATTTGCCCAAATTGTTAACAGAACTAGGACAAATTCATCATTTTCGAAGACCACCTACACTGTGACGAAAATGAGCATTAAAAAGGAAATTGTAATTTCATTCAAAAGTCCAAAATCTTTCTCATTTTGGTCCAATAATTACAAATGGCCCAATAGTCCTAAATATTTTATAAACCTCTAGACTTCTCTAGAAAAGACTAAGATAAGGAAGAAATAAATAAAAATCTTCTAACCCCAACTCCTAAAGGATGGCCGATTGAAGAGGGGAAGAAGAAAATGAGAGACTTACGAATTTTATAAGAAATCTTGGAGAAGAATGGAGAAAATCCAGCATAAAACAAGCTTAGAAAGAAGAAGGAAAGGCTTATGGATTCTAATGGAGGAGGATGAAGCATGATTCAAGATCATCGCAGGAACCACAATATTCTTCGACGAAGCGAAGTAGTATCACTCAGATCCTAAAATTAGTGAGTGAACCATTTTCTCAAATTGATTTCTACTTATCTGCTTTTGATTTAAGACTTACTTTTCGGCACATAATGCGTTAGCCAAGCTTATTTCAGTTACTTTATGAATGTGAATGTTTTGAGAAGTTTTGAGTTTACAAGTATGATTCTTATGATTTTTGGAGGCATGGGGGGAAAACCCACCTCAAATATAACTTAGCACAAATATTGGAATTGGCGGACAGGACATGTGCACATGTAGAGCATGACTAAGGGCGACGATATATAACGCCCATAGATCCTAGTTTCCAGAGCTAGGGGGACGACGATACGTAACGCCCCTAGACCCTAGATTCAGGGACAATATAGTTACATTCATTGGGGGACAACTATATGTAATTCCTCAATGAAATGTATTTACTCACCTGGCTCTAGTTCAAAGACTTGGGGACGGCGATACTTAACGCCCCAAGATCACTAGTTAGGCGTATGAGGGGACATCGATATGTAACTCCCCTATACGTCAGGTTTTCTACAGATCCTTAGATGAGATTTTCAAACAAAGTGGTTTTATGAAAGAGTTTTATTAATGACTTTTGGCGGAACACTTTTATGAAAGGGTTTTTATAAAGAAATCAAAGTTTTACAGACAAAAAGAATTTCCAAAAACATTTTTCAAAAAATGATTTGTTTTCAAATAAGAAAAGAGTTTATAGAAAAGATAGTTTAATAAGTGTTTCTATTTTCGTTTTTCAATTGTCCACTCACTAGGTCGTTCAAATGATCTAACCCCTCACTCATAGTTTCTATGTTTTCCAAGAATACTCAGAGGACAAGCTCGAGAGGATGGATATTGATGGCAGTCATTAGGGTGTTTGGGTCCAGCAGATCGAGTGTAGAGTTATATTTCAGTCGTAGTCATAGTGAAGTCATGTATCAGTTACTTGTATAGTTGTGATTGTGTGTGTTATAAGTCAAGGTGTCTATGAACAGAGTTGTACAAAGAAACATTATTAAGTATAAGGTTATGAGTATTGAGTTGCATTTATTTGTGTTATTGAGTTAGGAAATGGTCCCATATATGAGTTTGTATTTGACATGGGATTAGTAGTGTTGATTAGAGTCAGAAAGTCTTAAGCTTGGCCATAATTTGTAGCTGGCTCGGGAGGACATTCCTCTGTTAGGAAAAACTTAAGATCTTCACATACCAGTATGGCGTTCATTTTACTTTTCCATTTAACATAATTTTCTCCCACTAATTTGTCATTAGAGAGAATAGAAATAATTGGAAAAACCATGGCTGAAATAAAATAAAGTAAACATGCATTTAATATCCATTCATCACAAATTAAAATTATCAAACATTTAGGCATAAAATTAAACATAATGCATGAACCATGTATAATGAATTAGAAACCTTAAAGAACTACTATGCCACAGAAATCTATCATCCCAGAAATAAGTACCACCGTATGGTAGGTCAAGTATTTGCATGAAAGATTGAGACAATCTCAATTGATTAATATATACGGGAATAACTCTTATTCCTATATTAACTAACCACCGTTGTTTCAGAACCCTCATACTTAACTTGTACAATGTCATTGTAGGGTATGTCAGATTACCATATACATCTAGACTTCCTATCCTCTCGAAATCCAAACTTGATATTGACCCAAAATGGACACCATCTGTAGAGGGACGAAAATAAATCCGTCTCGAGGCACCTTTTGAATCTCACATTTTCGAACTAACAATGAATATCACGGGATATATTATCGTATATCCCTCTCCCACTCACTATTTTCAAATTAAAGGTTTCTACTAAAATATATAGTATTTTAATTCATTAGTGGCTTATAAGTTTATACGTGGCTAAAACATAACTCTTATTTACACTAGTGCATAATTAGTGATTTAACTAATTTTAACTCTTAAAATTTTTATTCATTAATTCTCATTAGTCTCTACAAGTCTTTTACTTAATTAAATTAATTTAATTCAGTTTGGTTTAGTGACCTAATTTATTTTAACTTTTAAAATATTAATTTACTAACAAGTTTAAAAATTAAAATTCAACAAATGGACAAAATTTTAATTAAAATATTTAATTATTATAAGCGTGTTATAAATTCCAATGGTAGGTGAAATTGAATCCCAAGTGCAGACCACAATACAGTCTATTTGGAATCGACTATGAGATTTACGTCCAGATTTCCATCCGATATACCAAGGGAAAACATAATGCACTTATTAAGCCTATTTATATTAAATTTCTAAAAAATCATATTTTATGACTAGAATATTCATGCATCTAAAACATATAATAGCATGTGAAAATGCAAAAGTACACACCCTAAGCTAAATGACATATTATTCAAACATTTCAAAAAAAAACATACATATAACATAAAATAAAATTGCATTGACCGGGCTCTTATGTAACACCCCACCATAGGCAGGATGCTACCGGCATGAGACAAGAGTGACCAATCTCCATAAGCCTCTGAATTTACCGAAAAATCGCATGATATATCCTAAAACTGGACAACCTGGATCACAGTCCAGCATCAAAGAGAATTTAAGAAGACTTCAACAAATAAAAGGACCTCAGGTGCACACAAATCTCATCAAAATCATATCCTAAGGGCTCCGCCCACATCATCTATCAACACTCAAGGGCATCTGTGCCCACCACATCATAAACAATCAAAAGATTTACTAATATATATACAAACAGCATGCTCAGTAAGACAAATAAAATAATAACCACATATATTTAACTTCTTAAACTTCTAAACTTCTCCCATGACACTTGCGAGGGTGACTTCTGCTTGGGTGATCCACGTCTCGAGCATGACTTCGAAGTTGAAATGGTTGACCCATCTAGCAGCCAACCTGCAACACTAGCAAACTGGTTTGGTGTGATTTATAAAACTCAATAAGTAACCATGCTAGTATAATAACAAACTAGTCAATGATAAAATTTAAACAAACAAACAAATCAAACATATAAACAGTTTATCAGAATTACTAAATTGTTACAGGTTCAGATTTTATTAACTTGTTATTATCCTTATACTTAACCCATGTCAAACTTTCATATTTACATATCCACATATGAGCTAATCTAATAGCTAACATCCAACGCATACAAAGAAAAGCGTGAATATCATAGAGTACATCGTTTAATATCAAATACACTTCAATCATAGGAAACATTAAGTCATATATATTTTTTTATCACAATTATCCATCTTTGAAATATCATCTAATCGACAACTCAAACAAGTTGTCTTCTATTCGGATACAACTATCTTCAATACCAAAACAAACTTACTTTAACTCTTAACAAAATTTCTTCAATACCAAAACAAACTTACTTTAACTCTTGACAAACTTTCTTCAATACCAAAAACGTCATGATAACTTAACATTCGTACCTCTTTCACAATATACGTATCTACAATACAAACTTAACACATATATTCTATAGCATCTTATGGTCACACCGGTTTACATATCATTCTTTCATTCCATGCACACATACACTATCCATACATATCACAAGATCTATAATACATACAAATATACAAAAGCATACACAACAGCCAAGGCATCCGGGAACACACAATCAAGACAACATATACAAATGAGCTGACTCACACATATAATGCTCGTACGAGACTCATTAACTAATTTAGAATATGTATGGGATGAATGTCGTCCGAACGGATTCCTAACCAGCTCGACTGTTATGCCACGAAATAATCAACCAATTAAACAGACACACATGAGCACATATCATAAAACACAACTCATAGCACGATTTCTCATACACATTCATATATATGACAAACATTGCTTTATCATTCAGAATCTTCATACACATACGTATATATATCAAATATATGAATACACTTGTTACATCAAATTCTGATACTATGACCTTTACAATCCTCACATTCTTTACTTATCAATAACAAACTTGTCCCAATGACGAACATCTACACATGCTAATAAAAATTCAGAAATCATAACTTATTCTCTTTACCGTTATATACTAAAATTGTCCATAGTTTATCATCATTAACATATTCAAATTCATGTGCCAATGCTTATTCATATACTTATTCATTTACATTTCATGTGCCAATGCTTATTTATTTACATATACATACATACTGTTACATATGAATACTCATTCACATATACATATGCATATCATTTCAAGTTCATACAAAAATACATACTTATAGACATTAACCTCATCTAACATCTTACTTCATATCACAGTAATAAGATAAACATCCATACATGTGGTGGTCGATTACCTTAACCATATTTAATCTTGAACTCGTTACTCCAAACCCAAGCTCGCATATTTTCTCTCCTCTCCTTTACAGTTCGTCGCCGTCTCTGCCTCGTCGTCAGCCACCACTAGATGCGTGGTGGCCGGACGCTTCCCTTGCACCGCCACGCCGGTACAACCAGAACCCTCCTCTATTTTTTTTTGGAAGGAGGATCGAATATGGGAGTTTTAGATGTTATGAACTTTTTGTAATTATGGAAACTATAGGTATTTATAGAAAAAATTTTGAAATTTACATTCAGCCCCCAAAAGTACAATCAGGTCCTTGTCATGGAACATTCTCAAAAATTTGAATTTTCAAAGCCATTCTGATGTAAATTTTGAAAAGTGTCTAACACGAAAGTTGTTCGCTCGGAAAAACAAGTCTGATGGTTGAAAATTCAGGTCAATCAGAGTTTGTTTACTATCTTTATAGCCGAAACAAGAAACTTTTATGTATAATGATATAATCAGGAATTGTGTAACCGGTTCTCGAAACCACGTGTTTTCCAACGTGATGAATCTTCACTTTAAAATTTTTCGATAAATTTTCTAACACATAAACTATTATTTTCAAATAACATCTCGTTCCAAATTCTACTCTTCAATTCGGAAAGCTTCCAGAACCGTTCTGAAAAATATTCGGGATATTACATCTTAGTTTTCCTATTCTAGTTTAGTTAGTACAAAATATTCCAATGCATCGCTTGATCTTCAAATCTCGCTCCTTAGAGGGGTGTGGAGTCTTTGGTAGCATCGGCACTCCAAAATGCATATAATTATATAACTTGAAATTTTTTACATAGGAAAATAAAATATACAACACTGGTAAAAAATGGCGTTATGGCCTTACATTTCAGAAACCAAAAACTACATAAAAATAAGAGCTGGAAAAATTTACGTTCAATGCAATAGATTCATCACATGAATTTAAGACAAACATTCGATAAATTCTTTGCAGTTCCAATATGAAATATATTTTATGTTCTATTCTGGATAGCCATTAGTATTCGGGCCATAATTGGTCTGCTTGTATGGGCATCGCGACGTACAAGACCTGGTGTCTCTACGCATGACAGAAACAGTTTCAGCCCATTTCAAATTCATCTTAGGAAGTTAGAGGACACCCTAAAGGTTTCGTATACGGCACAAATGTGCATTCACTTCATCCATTAACATGATTAGCTTCTTAATTTAAATATGCTAACTATATTCAGATACAGGTCATATTGGCTATTCCGCATGAATCTCTTTAGTAATATCCAGGATCATTGGCAATAGTTGTTAATCAGTGAGTGAATTTTGTTTTCCTTTCAAATTGATATTTTCTTATTATTTTTTTTAAATTGAGACTTACTTTCAAACGATCTAACCCCCCACTCCCTGTGTTTCTGTTTTACACGTTTACCCGGAGGACGAGCTCGAGACGATGGATACTGATGGTAGTCACTAGGGTATTGAGTCGACCAGGTCGAGTATAGAGGGTCAGCACAGTCAGTGTCAAAGTAAAATTACATGCAGACATTAGTAGTGTATAAGTCATTGAAAAATGGTAAAAGTGTCCATTAACAGAGTTGTAAAATGAAGTATTATTGAGTACACATATATGAGTATTAGAATGCATTATATATTGTTGAGTTGGGCTATGATCCCTATATATGAGTTGTGTTTGACATGGGATTAGCAGTTATGTTCATATTCAGAAAGTCAGAGGCTCAGGGGGATAGGTCAGTCTATTCCCTGACGATAACACCTCCGAAAGGGGGATGTTACACTTGTAGAGTCTTACGTAAATCTTGGTTTCAAAATTCATATTTTTGAATTCAAGATTCAATTTCATGGATCCAAGATTCAGTTTCTTGGTTTTTATTTTCGGTTCCTTAGAGTCTATTCTAGTCCTTATGTTTTAATTTTGGTTTTAATTTTAAGTTGTGACTAATGGAAACCATCGTAAAATTAATTCCTAGGCAAACCCATATATTTGAGTGAACCCTAAGAACCGCAAATCAGGATTTTATAAGAACAAAACCCATTCAAATATCAAGTAAGACCCCCAAGAATCTTGTTCTTGGAAACACTTTTTAATTTCTTGTTAGAACTTTGTTAGCTATTTAGAGACACTATAAGATCGCCAATCTCTGATTAGTCTATATAAGGGTTCAGTCAAGAACCGAAAGATAATTCACTCTTACATACAGTTGGGTGTTAAACACAAATAGCTATTCTTTATTAAAATTACATACAGTTTCTAAAATTCTATATTGAAATTAAAGAATGATGTAAGAAATAAAAATTAAAACACAAGGACTACAATAGACTCTAAGGAACTGAAAATGAACACAAGAAACCGAATCATGAATTCAAGAATATTAATCTTGAAATCAAGATTTATGTAAGACTCTATAAAAAACCAAAAGACTAATAAACCAAATAAAATGAAACAAGACAGAAGACAATAAGCGTAAAATCGAAAAGAAAAGCAAGAACACAAGAACAAAAAACAACACAAAACTGAAACAAAAAACAACAAGGATAGAAAAAATTTACTTTGGAACCAACTGATGGATCTCACGTAATTGAGTGAACCACAAGTATCTTGGATCGCGATTTTTTAGAAATAAAACCCTTCCAATATCAAATTAGAACCCAATAATCTGGTTTTTTAAAACACTATTTAATTTATTGTCAGAATTTTTCTAGGTATTATGAGACGCCACAAAGATCGTCAATATTTTATAAGTCTTGATATTGGTTCAGTTAAGAATCAAGAGAGAATCCACTCTCACATACACTTGGGTGTTAAACCCTAATGGCTCCTCTTTATTCAAATTTATGTATTAAAATTTCAAGTTAAAGGCCCCTTTAAATATGCCCTTGTAAAATCATAAGTTAACTTAAATAAAAAAAAGCCAACTAAGTGAAAATACTTGAAAAAAATCATATTTGAACTAATAAGACTAAATCCTAATCTAAATAAGACTGAAAATTTCATGTATAGGTTTTTAAAATAACATTAAATGTCAACCCAATACTTAATATATCATAAAATTAAAACATACAACCGAAAAATGATAGGGATAATTTACAATCACAATATTCTAGGTCTCTGACTATTCTTCATAAGGTAACTTGAATCACCAAAATTGGACATCGGATGAGAAAATAATGGGCGAAATATGAAAACTGTGCAAATGAAATATAACTGTATTAGACTAAGCCCATCTTTCATAGTCTTAATTAAATACATGAAGACTGAAGCCATTAGCTCTAGTGAATAACCCAAGTTTGACATGTGGAAGAAACCAACTTGACCACCCAGAAGACTCGGGTTTGCAAAAACGATTGCAGACAAGGGTAGCAAAATTGAAGACTAACACAGATTCAAACCTAGATATGTAGAGAGTCGAAAGACCTGTGTCCAATATTTTCGGAGCCGAGTTGTAAATCTAGACTTGTGTGGATCCAAAATTCCAAGATTCAAGTCTAAAATTTTTATTAAATTTACACAATATATTTTTACAAATAAAAAATTCGGATTTCTAAATTTGGTCTAGGTATATTCATATCTGTGTGTGTTCAAATTTGTGATTCATAATTACATAATTTTATTAATTTTATAAAATATAATTGGAAAATATTAAAAAATCAATATTTTTGGATCCAAGAACCATGAGTGTCTGAATTTGGGTCCGGAAATTTATTATACCAGATATGGATATGGAACCAAATCCACAAAAAAACACATTTTGACCCGAATCTGCATCAAATCCAGGTCAAAATTTGAATTTTGTCGTTCCTTGAAGTGAGCTAAGAAAAGTTTTGACAAAAGGAAAAAATTTCCTAAAATGACTTACGGATTTATATTCAATAAGTCATTTTTCAGAAAATTATTTAATTTTTCATTGATCGGAAAACAATTTATATTGTTTAAGTTTTCTTTAAGTGTCTTAAACACCGTTAAAAAAAAAAAACGTTTTCCGTAAATAGTTTTACTGCGAAACTAATAGACGCTTAATGCATAATGTGTGTATGCATATATATATATATAACAACAATGTCATTTGTAAGCCAGTCAATGCTATTTTTATTCATACATACATATACAAACATGTATGTGTATATATGCATTTCTATCATTTCACAACTTCAGAAATTTAGAAATAACAACTGAATACTAGAAGTATTAGAATGTAATATTTTACAATTATAATATTATAAAATTTATGTTGATGGTGTTTTCCGGGCACTATGTCATTTAAGCAGCACGACAGGGGTAAAAGGGTAATTCCCTTATTGGTCCGGATCATTAATACCGACCCGACCACATGAGTCAGGGGCCGAGCACTTAAGATCGTTAACCCGACCACTTAAAGATTGGATGACCGGGCAATTATCAGGTCGACAGCAGCACTCTCAGTACAAAAAACTATTGTGACCGACCACATAAAAACCGACCAGACAGCGAGACGCGTTCAAGATGACGACACTCTATTCTAACGGATAAGATAAGCGAGTTATCCTACTTTCACAAGGAGATGGAGTCAGAATCCGAAAAGGAAGAATAAAAGAGAATAGTTTTGACTAGGAATCCTTATGGGAAAAGGAAATTGTTTCAACTAGGAAATTCTTGTACAAATAGGAATATGATTTATTCACCATTATAAATAGGAGGGCAGGGTATGTGTAAAAGGCATCGAAAATTAGAGATCTGAATCTTCAAGCTCTGACTTGTAGAAAACAGAAAGAGAGCCGAAAAGAGTGTTTAAGTAATAAAAGTATCATCTTGTTTGTGTCCGTGGACGTAGGTCGGATCCAAATCCACCGAACCACGTTAAATCTCCTTGTTGATTGGTGTGTTTATCTATTTTCTGCTAAATTTGCCTTTGGTCCCCATAACCAAACAAATTCACTATTGAGAGGAATTTCCTCGGGAGTGATATCCGATATTACCCTGAGACCAAAATCAGCCGTCCAGTTGGCGCCGTCTGTGGGGAATTCAACAAAAAGCAACATCATGTAATAAGACAATGGCGGAAGGCGGAAACCACCAATCATCGGGGAGTTCAACGACAGAATGGAAGAGCATTGATCCACACACACGTAATTATGTTGAACGACTCAGGGATGAGCCTCTATTTCTAGTTTTGGCTCAGGATGTTCAGGAATATTTAGAACGGATTGGTGAGTTCAAAGCTACTTCCAAGGTTGCCCAAAGCCGTGTTGAGCTCATTTATTATAAGCCACATGAGGTTTATGATACTATAAGGAAATTGGCTGAGCAGACAGAAGATGACATTGGAGAATAAAAAAAACAGGCGACGAGGAAACTAGGGGTCCTGCAGCATTTATTGTTGTTCCTTATCTTATGCCTCGGAAACCCACATTCCCTGGAAATAGCAAAACAATGATGGGTTTGTTTGTATCCCTCATATACAAGTATGGAGACGAGAGGACAAAAACCCGTGCGATGCCTTGATAATGGTCAACAGATAGACGTCCTATCCCAGATTCTTTTCAACAGGGCTATGGCACAGCTTGGACTTTGTGCATTTCGTGCTGGACTGGTTGCCAAGGACACAGCTGTCTGTCTGAACTGCATTCAGGTGGAAAGGTGAAGGAATTGCTTGCCCAAGGTATTCTCAAAGCAAATATCATGAGAAGACTCCAGAATAGGAAAGGCTGGAAAGAAGACGTCATATGCCACACCATATACACATAAACCTGGAGCTCCTGGAGGCTGTCCATCTCATTTGCGCCATGCCGCTTGAGGACCCTAACGTGGCAGCAAACACCCTTGGTGCTAAGAGCGAGGTGATAAGCAAGACTTTCCGCCGGTTACTTGAGAAGCCCAGACTCACATAAGATGATGACCAAGGAGGAGCTTCATGCAAATTGGGATCTACTGCAGATTCTACCATAAAAGCCGAGAGGGGCATTCGCAAACCAACTTCAACTTGATGAGAAAAGGAGAATACAAATGGCTCTTGATGTGGCAAAGGGAATGAATTACTTGCACACAAGCCATCCAACCATTGTGCATCGAGATCTAAAATCTCCAAATCTTCTTGTTGATAAGAATTGGGTTGTAAAGGTCTGTGATTTTGGGCTGTCTCGCATGAAACACCATACTTTTCTGTCTTCGAAATCTACTGCAGGCACGCCTGAGTGGATGGCGCCAGAAGTTCTCAGGAATGAATCAGCTAATGAGAAATGTGATGTATATAGTTTTGGTGTGATATTATGGGAGTTGGCTTCGTTGAATATTCCTTGGAAAGGTTTGAACCCAATGCAGGTTGTTGGAGCTGTTGGATTCCAGAATAGACGTCTCGAAATTCCAGAGGACGTTCATCCGGCAGTGGCACAGATAGTACGTGATTATTGACAAACAGAGACAAATTTACGGCCATCTTTTGCCCAGTTAATGTCTCGCCTCCGATGCCTTCAACGTCTGCGTAGAGCCATAGCAGCTACAAGTTTTTCATTTTTCTGATTTGAAATGAAGAAAGGCAACAGATCCCAAAAATTAGAGCTCGGGTCTGCTCTTGTACCGCCGAGACCGATGTTTCTTTCCGGCTCGGGTCTGCTCTTGTACCGCCGAGACCGATGTTTCATTCCGGCTCGGGTCTGCTCTTGTATCGCCGAGACCGATGTTTCTTTCCGGCTCGGGTCTGCTCTTGTAACCGCCGAGACCGATGTTTCTTTCCGGCTCGGTCTGCTCTTGTACCGCCGAGACCGATGTTTCTTTCCGGCTCGGGTCTGCTCTTGTACCGCGAGACCGATGTTTCATTCCGGCTCGGGTCTGCTCTTGTATCGCCGAGACCGATGTTTCTTCCGGCTCGGGTCTGCTCTTGTACCGCCAAGACCGATGTTTCTTTCTGGCTCGGGTCTGCTCTTGTACCGCCGAGACCGATGTTCCTTCCGGCTCGGGTCTGCTCTTGTACCGCCGAGACCGATGTTTCTTTCCGGCTCGGGTCTGCTCTTGTACCGCCGAGACCGATGTTTCTTTCCGGCTCGGGTCTGCTCTTGTACCGTCGAGATCGATGTTTCTTTCCGGCTCGGGTCTGCTCTTGTACCGCCGAGACCGATGTTTCCTTCCGGCTCGGGTCTGTTCTTGTACCGCCGAGACCGATGTTTCTTTCCGGCTCGGGTCTGCTCTTGTACCGCCGAGACCGATGTTCCTTCCGGCTCGAGTCTGCTCTTGTACCGCCGAGACCGATGTTTCTTTCCAACTCGGGTCTGCTCTTGTACCGCCGAGATCGATGTTTCTTTCCGGCTCGGGTCTGGTCTTGTACCGCCGAGACCGATGTTTCTTTCCAACTCGGGTCTGCTCTTGTACCGCCGAGATCGATGTTTCTTCCTGGCTCGGGTCTGCTCTTGTATCGCCGAGGCCGATGTTTATTCGGCTCGGGGCTGGATTTCGTTCCGCCGAGGCCACTTGTTTATTCGGCTCGGGGCTGGGTTTCGTTCCGCCGAGACCGCTTGGATTACCTGGCTCGGGGCTGGATTTCGTTCCGCCGAGACCGCTTGGATTACCTGGCTCGGGGTGATTTCGTTCCGCCGAGACCGCTTGGATTACCTGGCTCGGGGCTGGATTCGTTCCGCCAAGGCCGCTTGGATTACCTGGCTCGGGGCTGGATTCGTTCCGCCAAGGCCACTTGTTTATTCGGCTCGGGGCTGGATTTCGTTCCGCCGAGACCGCTTGGATTACCTAGCTCAGGGCTGGATTTCGTTCCGCCGAGACCGCTTGGATTACCTGGCTCGGGGCTGGATTTCGTTCCGCCGAGACCGCTTGGATTACCTGGCTCGGGGATGGATTCGTTCCGCCGAGACCGCTTGGATCACCTGGCTCGGGGCTGGATTCATTCCGCCGATGCCACTTGGATTACCTGGCTCGGGGCTGGATTCGTTCCGCCAAGGCCGCTTGGATTACCTGGCTCGGGGCTGGATTCGTTCCGCCAAGGCCACTTGTTTATTCGGCTCGGGGCTGGATTTCGTTCCACCGAGACCGCTTGGATTACCTGGCTCTGGGCTGGATTCGTTCCGCCGAGACCGCTTGGATTACCTGGCTCGGGGCTGGACTCGTTCCGCCGAGGTCACTTGGTTTCTCTCAGCTCGGGGTCGGGTTACGTCCCACCGAGTCCGTCTTTTTGGTCTGGGGACGTAACATTCCCCCATGACCAAGTGTTCATCTCAGCTCGGGGTCGGGTCGTGTCCCACCGAGTCCGTCCTTTTGGTCTGGGGACATAACATTCCCCCAGGGCCAAGTGTTCATCTCAGCTCGGGGTTGGGTTACGTCCCACCGAGTCCGTTTTTTTTGTCTGGGGACGTAACATTCCCCCAGGGCCAAGTATTCATCTCAGCTCGGGGTCGGGCTACGTCCCACCGAGTCCGTTCTTTTGGTCTGGGGATGTAACATTCCCCCAGGGCCAAGTGTTCATCTCAGCTCGGGGTCGGGTCGTATCCCACCGAGTCCGTCCTTTTGGTCTGGGGACATAACATTCCCCCAGGGCCAAGTGTTCATCTCAGCTCGGGGTTGGGTTACGTCCCACCGAGTCCGTTCTTTTGGCCTGGGGACGTGACAACCCCCAGGGCCAGGTGTTCTTCTCAGCTCGGGGTCGGGTCATGTCCCACCGAGTCAGTCCTTTTGGTATGGGGACGTAACATTTCCCCCGGAGCCAAGTGTTCATTTCAGCTCGGGGTCGGGTTACGTCCCACCGAGTCGGTCGTCGTCAGCATAAGGGCAAAGCATTGTCTCCACGGGTAGATATCGGGATCCTCATTGACTGAGCACATGAAGGTGGCAGGAATGACCAGATTTGCAGCCAAATGTGTTTTTCTCTGTGATTTCTGGAGTGACCACCAGCAACGCGATCAGTACACCATCTTTTTATAGTTCTCGGCACCAACTTGTATACTCGTTGGAACCGATAACTAGGGGACAGATGTTGATGGTGTTTTCCGGGCACTATGTCATTTAAGCAGCACGACAGGGGTAAAAGGGTAATTCCCTTATTGGTCCGGATCATTAATACCGACCCGACCACATGAGTCAGGGGCCGAGCACTTAAGATCGTTAACCCGACCACTTAAAGATTGGATGACCGGGCAATTATCAGGTCGACAGCAGCACTCTCAGTACAAAAAACTATTGTGACCGACCACATAAAAACCGACCAGACAGCGAGACGCGTTCAAGATGACGACACTCTATTCTAACGGATAAGATAAGCGAGTTAGTTATCCTACTTTCACAAGGAGATGGAGTCAGAATCCGAAAAGGAAAGAAGAAAAAGAGAATAGTTTTGACTAGGAATCTTATGGGAAAAGGAAATTGTTTCAACTAGGAAATTCTTGTACAAATAGGAATATGATTTATTCACCATTATAAATAGGAGGGCATGGTATGTGTAAAAGGCATCGAAAATTAGAGATCTGAATCTTCAAGCTCTGACTTGTAGAAAACAGAAAGAGAGCCGAAAAGAGAAAAAGAGTGTTTAAGTAATAAAAGTATCATCTTGTTTGTGTCCGTGGACGTAGGTCGGATCCAAATCCACCGAACCACGTTAAATCTCCTTGTTGATTGGTGTGTTTATCTGTTTTCTGCTAAATTTGCCTTTGGTCCCCCATAACCAAACAAATTCACTATTGCGGAGGATTTCCTCGGAGTGATATTCCGATATTACCCTGTGACCAAAATCAGCCGTCAACAATTTATATTTTACTATAATATCTTCAAAAAATCATAAATTTCACTATTATGTCTTTTAAAATCTTACATTTTATTTGTAACACCCCGATTTTCAAAACCTAAAGAAACCAAGATGATATTAACTTTCTTATAATTCTACTTAAATTCTAAAAAACCGAAACGTTAAACTTAATAAATATTCTTCAATAACCAAACGGTGTAAATAAACCTTAAATATACCAAAAGCTCTCAAAAAATATATACATCTCCAGATCATCCTTTCCTAACCCACTTCTCAAATTAATTGTCAGCGGAAGGCCTTATATCGAATACAGTACAATCATCAAATCAAATCTTTCAACATTATGAGATCACTTCAATTCAAGTTCCTTACTCATCAAGAATCACTCTTATTTATGAGAATCACATAAAATAATGAGTATTGTAACATCCCACCGAAGCCGGATGTTACCGCAGTATGAGACAAGAATAAACCATCTCCATAAGCCTCAAACTAAAAGAAAACAGACAATGATTTACCTTAAATTTATGTAACCTATAACACTAACCGACACTAAAAGTGACCTATAATGAACATAAAATATATAAGAGGACCTCAGGTCCGCTATTTAAAACACATCAAATACTCATCCTCAATACTTAGAGGCTCCGTGCCCAAAATTATATGTATAAATCAAAAATTTAATTTCTATTCATACAACAACATGCTCAAAATGACTCAAAACATAAACAATGAGATACCTATACTTCTACGACACTTCACAGGACTTTAGAGTGGATGACTGAAATTTGGGTGATCCGCCATCTCGAACATGATTTTCCAAAAGCTAGGATGGTCGACTGACCAAATAGCCAACCTGCAAAACTAGGAAACTATTCTGGTGTGAGCTATTATTAACTCAGTAAATAACCACACTCGTACCATAAGTGATAAACGAAAATAGATTAAGAATATAATATATATATCGGAAACATACGAGAGAAACTTTCGAAACATACTTACATAAATCGTATACTGACACATGCATACAATACTCGTACGAGACTCAATACCTATTTTAAAATAGGTATGAAATGAATGTTGTCCTAACTGATTCCCTAACCAGGACTACTATGACACAATACCAACTCATCAACCAAACTATTCACTCACACTTTACAAATTATGTACAATCATTCTCATCTATCATCAAAAACGAAAAATATAAAATAACTGCTTCAAATAACCTTTTTAAAAATATTCATTTCAAACATTTGCATTTCTAGGAAAATAATAAAACAAGAGTATCCAAAATACATCATAAAACTAATCAAGTATCTAATGTTTGAGCCAAGCGCCATGACCGAACAATGTACGAAAGTAAGCCCATGTCGACAGTGTTGGACAGTTATGACCCATAGCATCACTATTTGTACAGATCATGGTGTTGTTGTACAAATTAGCTATGTGACAAAGGAAATTGCTCTTCTATCATTTGTAATTAGATTACCAAGATGTATAAATGACAGAAGGTCCTTATGATTAGTTCCGGATTGAGATGATATGAGACAGTATCAATCCATAATGGTTTAATCATTAAATATCCCTAGTCGTAGTATTATCGAGATTAGACATCGATAATGCGGAATAGACTAGTATTACACTTCTGCGCGTTGTGGGAGCATAACGGCATAGTTCTCTTATATTTGGGTATAGCATACTCATGCAAGTGTAGTAGGAGGTTGTGTTTACCGATGGTACAGGAAACAGCTTCGCTCTAGATAGACCCCTCAGAATTCCATTGGTAGTATGACTATGTGTCTATGGAAGTCTGAATCAGGGTAGGTGTATTTGGTCTTAACCTGAGACTTGCACCGCTAATACTTGCGACAATCAATATACTTTGGTTTTGGTCGTCCAGGGCTTAACACTTTCTTTTTTTATGTGCTTTTCTGGTATGTATGGTTATGAGAACGATCGTAGTGTATTGGGTGTGATGTCGAGACGGAAGTATCACTCCACTCATAGTGGAGATGATGATCACGTAGGATACGGAACTGATTCTCTTATGTACTGCAGTCATAGGGATAATATGACTAGGTCATGATTATCCGATTATAGAGACTAGTTACCAGAGATCTGATATGTGCTTCGTACGGGGCAGACACAATTCCAGCCCCAGGCATTGCACGTGACATCCGATGCTGGATCGAAATACGCAATACTACGTATACTACGCCTGATATAGATCACATATTCCAATAAGAATATTTCTGGAGAATTGGGTAGGCATGATGCTTTGCTAGAAGCCAACCATGTCTTGTAAATCGGTAAAAACGTAGTACTAGGTACGTACGTGTTCGGATAGTCCGACGACCTGATTTACTGCCAACATATCCGGGGATCTCATGGGTCGCTTCCCGAAGATTCACCGATGACGTATGACTCGCACTTTATTAATCTGTGATTAATTATATGAGAGAGAAAATTAATTTGGGATTAATTGCGGAGATGTTTTATCTGGGATAAAATATTAATTAAAGAGAGAGAACGATTAATTTGGAATTAATCGATAAAATAATATATTCGATATATTATACGAAATTGGATTTCGACGCGGAATTGAAATTAGATTTTAATTCGGGCGAACGAGTTAATTTAGAATTAATTCGTTTGCGACGTGAATAGTAATTTTGCTAGGCATAATTATTTAATTACGTCGCAACGGAAAATTCGTTAATTTGGAATTAGCGAACCCGAGCCTGGGAGTGTTTGCGGGCACACTCGCATTTCGAATTCAAGTGCGGCCCACAAGTCACATCAAGCGTCAAATCACTAGTCAATCGATTGATGTGATGTCTAGTGACTTTGAGTGATTTGACAACTTGTCATGAGTGATGTGAATAGTGATGGATGTGGTTGGCTTTAATGCCTTGACTTTTTGAAAGTTGTAAATGGTATAGGTTTTAATTGATTTTGGAAATCAATTAACCTAATACAAAAACACATTTTTCTTCACTCTCTTTCTTCTCCCCTACCTTTCGGCCTTGGGCCATCTTCTTCCTCAAAATTTCTGGTTTTGCCGTGAAATGAAGGAGAAGCTTAGGAAGTTTTGTGGCAAAATTTTCGGAGTGCTAGCACGCTTTTGGAGTCTTGCGAAGGTGATAGGGAACCGTACCCGTGAGCATGGAATCACATCAAATAAAGCTTGGAGCTTGGAGATCTTTCCATGGCCGAAAATGGGAGGGAGAGCAAAAAAAGTCCACTGCCGTGAACACCATGGAGGGGAGCTTGAAGTTTTTGTGTTCATTGAATCGCTCACTTGCTTGAAAATGATCTTTGGGACTAATTAGAAACCCAACAATGGTATCTTGAGTCATTTTGAGCATGAAACTTGATTAGGGTAAAATTGGGTAAATTGAATTTGAGCATGATTTGATAAAATTAATTGATTGAGTATGCTTGAATGATGTTGTATTGGATCAATTTCATGAAAAGTTGATTGGATCAATTTTTGCCCAATAGTTAGGCTTGACCGAATCTTGATGATACCCTAAAGTCATGGTATTTTTTGTTTCTTTTATCATTGGATGACTTGAAACAATTGGGTAATGTTGATTTAAGATTTAATAGGATTGAATTTTGAATTGGATAGAATACCCTAATTGCCGTAAACTTAATAGCATGGAAATGATTGATTTTTTGATTAAAATGTGTTGGACATGTTTTGATGTTAATGAGCATAATTAATTGTACAAATTGGTGTTTTGGAAATGTTAATTTGGGTAATTAACTATGGCATACACTTTAGGTTAATTAAGTTATGAAATTTGGAATTTGGTAATTTAATTAATTGGGCCTATTTTGGAAATTGGGCTTGAAAAGTTGTAATTGGGCTTATTGGGCTTGGTTGTACCAAGTTAGGTTTAGGGTAAATTGGTTGGATCCAATTGGCCCCAAAACCATATCCATAAAGTCCAATTATGACTTAATGGACCTTTAATATTAATTTGGCCTAAATTGGTTTCTTGGCAAATAAGGGTGATTCCTTAAATGGGCTTTGGTATTTGGGTTTGACCCATATTGACCAAAAGTCCATGCCTTAGAAATTAATTAAAAGCCCATTGGACTTTAAATTAAATTGACATTGGATGTTAATCGGGCTTAGAGACCCGTAATGATTAGATTTAGAATCTAAAGTTTCAAAGGTTCATTAATAAAGTGTAATATTTAATTTGGAATTAAATATAGAATTAGTATTAAATACAAATTAAAATGGATTTAATGTTGTAGTTTAATTTAATTCAAGAATTCGTACTTTGAGTACTTATTCGCAAAACGAGTTTGACTCGCGCAAAATCAAATCGTTGTTTGAACATTGGATGGTCATTAATATTCAGATTAATTAATTGGATTAGATTAGATTGATTGATAACATGCTTGTGTGAACACATGGATGCGATGTATGAATAATGTATATTGGGTGGATATTAGATGGGTGAGGGCAATTTTGGAAATTGTTGTAATAAATTTAGAATTTATTAATTGGACCTGCGTGTCCAGCCTATTACCTCCTTACTATGTGTATTTCTCTTCTCACATGTTCCCCTCAATGTAAATGAGGTTTCTTTAGAAGTGTTATGTAATCGGGTAGAAGTAATACTTGCTAGCGGGAGAGAGGAAAGGGAGAGATTTGTTCTAGGAACAATGTGTTTAAGTATCCATCTGCATATCATTATTATATTTTATTTATATGCGCCTTATTATGTGTTTAGAATGCATGTTTAAGGTGTATGATGATGAGACCTTAACAAAGATAATTAATTGGTTGCCAATTACATGCGAAAAACCCTCAAATAATATTAAGCAGTTTTCCTTCCATTGAGTGATTCTTACTCAAGATCCAAGACTGGCATTGGTTGTTGGCCAAAGTCAAGACCTTTGTCCGTCGAGGATGTGTTTGAATCATGAAGGCTTTGTTCCATATCAGTGTCTTGTCCGTTGTGATTTGTTGGCCAAAGTCAAGATCATTTCTTGTCCATCGACATTGATTACGAAGCTTTCCATGGTCAATGGGTTCCGCTTAACTGGGATCACTAAGTTTGTTGTGCCAAAGCCAAGGCTTAGTTGATTCAGAGGAAAAAGGTTAGGAAATATATTGGATATATTGGCATATATAAGATATATGTTTCGGACTTGGATTGTCCACCTACTGGATCTAGGAATTGGATGGGATCCAATTGATCTCAGAGATCTACCTAGTTAATTATCATACAATTTGTTGGCCAAAGTCAAGATTGTGTGTTATTTAACGGGATCCTAGGCCACTAGGAAACAAGGTTTCCCGAGTACTCCACAGAGGGTTAGAGGCTCTCCGAAAAATAGTGGGAGGCAAGTATTAAATTTGCAATATTCGTTTAGTTACTTGCCATATGCGCTCATTACAAATTTTTCGTCAAATAATTAATATATTAGTTGGACTAATATTTAATCGTTGTTTTAATTAAACAGTTGGACTGTATTCAAACTATTTCATTTATAGTTGATTATATAATTGGATTATAGTAATCAATATATTTGAATTAACCATTTCAATTAATAGTTGATTTTATAATTGGATTATAGTAATCAATATAATTGAATTTAAACCAATTAAATTATAGTTGATTATATAGTTGGACTATAGTAATTATTAATAAATAGTACCTAAAATCGTTGATTAAATAGTTGGACTATTAGAATCAAGATAATTGAAAGATTAGTGTTTAAAACATAATCCTGGGTGAAAATGTATTTAAACGACTTTAATTTTCAAGTTGGGAATAATGAATCAGGATAGTCCTGAAAACTAAGAAGTTACTTTATTTGATAAAGTAACATCTTAGGCTTAAGCCTGGAGTTAAGCAAATAGTAGAGCATGATCTTTGGAAGATTCATGTGATGATAACTTTAGTGCTTAATCCATTAAGCTTGCCAAATAGACTCCTTAATTTCTTAATCAGAACTAAGGATTAGATCCTTATAGTATGATAATGAAATTGAAGGATCTTCATAGATCTATTCTTAGATCTTAGAAGAACTAATTGCAATAATAAACTCTTGGAGAGTTAATCGCTATACTCAAGGAGACGAAGCCAAAGTTTGCAATAAGGCAAGAAGCGCAAGGCGCACCTTACTTCAACATTCTAGAAGGCCAAGGCTTGGCCAAAGGCTTCTGGGGTGTGAAAAAGGGCAAAGGCAAAGTCATTATAATCTTCTGGGAAGATAAAGGACATATCCCAAAATGTCTGCCTAAATTGTGGCAAATGGGATCACGGAAGCATGACTGTCATATGGACAAGGCAGACATGAAGGAATTGAAGAACAGGCAAGGCTCTGACTTCAAATATGTTTGTCATAAACGTGTTCACTAATAGTATTAAAATTTAGATACTAAGTGTGGTACATAAATATGCATTGATTTGCAGAATCTGCTGGCAAGCAGGATACTGACTTCAGTAGAGATTTATCTATGAATCGAAAACGGGATGACAGTCGCTGTTTTAACCGTAGAAACCTAAGTTTAGGAACTACCTTTCGGGTGTGTACTTAAATTAGGAAACTGTTAAAATGTAACTAGTTTGACTAGATACATTATCTCTATATCAGGGTTTAACCCGTTGCGGGTATACCTTATATTCTAGAACACTAAAGTGTTTTATTTTATAAAGATGATATTGAGATAAACACATTAGATGTGAATAACAGTATTTATATTTTGAATATAAATAAATCTCAAACATATAACGTGACAAACAAATAGCTCAAACTGATTTAATCAGTTGAGACTTATAAGTGGCATTGTTGTCAGGGACATAATTGACAAGACTCATATATCCACACTTTCGAAGAGTGAGTACTAGGACAAATTTGATTCTATTCAAATGATGTCTACGAATCTAGTTTATTGGGCAAAGTGCCTAAAGCACCTTTTTTACTTGGTAAAAGTACAAGTGCCACCGATCTGTTAGCCCTCATTCATAGTGACGTAAGTGGGCCCATATCTAGCTAGGATAGAGGTGGATATGAATGTTTCGTGACCTTTACGGATGTGGCATCGCGTTATGGTTATGTGTTTCTTTTGAAACACGGATCGGAAACTTGTGATGAAATCAAAGAGTTTCGACACAAAATAGACAAACAAGATCGACTAAAGTATTAAACCATCATGGAACCATGATGAAAATACTTAAGTAATAAGTTTCTCAAATAATTGAAAGAGTATAGTATTCTTTCAATGAGGACTTCTCCCGGAACACGTCAGTTTGACGGTGTGTCCAAACGGAGAAACCGAATTTTGTTGGACATGATAAGGTTAATCATGAGTCGCTCTGAGCTACCATTTCCTTCAACGGATACACATTTACAGTGCAAAACTTATTTTGAATAAGATTCCATAAAAATCTATTTGACAGACTTCATATTAGATATGAACAGGAAAGAAACCGGGTTTTCTCATTCCTGAAGATTTTGGAATGCTAGGCATATGTTTGGATGATATCAAACTAGAACCCAAATCGGATAAATGCCTAAGTTGTAGGTTATCCTAGGGAAACCTAAGTATAGTACTTATACAACTCACTAGAGAACAATGTATTTGTTGCTCGCCATGCGGTTTTCCTAAGAGGAATACCGATATGCAGTGGTAAGTGGGAGGAAAGTAAAACTCGATGAAAATTGGAGTAATATTGTTCCAGGCACTGATTCCTTAATGGAACGCAAAAATAGTTCATCTAAGATGAAACTATTCCAATAATCTTCGAATACACAAGAATTGTGTAGTCGGAGAGAGTCAGAAAACGACCTGGGGTATGGGTTTCTGATCTCACCTCATAAAGATGTCAATCTTATTGAGGAATAAGAACTGACTACGTATGAGGAAGTGATACAAGGTATCGACTCCCTATTATGACAAAATGCCATGATGTCCGAGATGGATTCCATGTATACCAACTATGTTTAGACACTAGTTGATGTACCGCAAGGCATTGTGCCTATTGGTACTATACAAGTCTTCAAGGAAGACATACATGGAAGGCAACATACCAACGTACTAAGCTGGGCTTGTAGCGAAAAGGTATCGTTATCAACATTGTGTCGATTACGACAAAACCTTTTACCTGTTGCCACGGTAAATCCATTTGGATAATGCTTGCTGATGCTGCATGTTTCATTTATGAAATATGGCAGCTGAATACCAAAACCGCTTCCTTAACGGAAACCTTTTGGAGGATGTTTACAACACCCTGACGGTTTTGTCGTACCAAAACATGGAAACAAGGTTTGCAGGTTATTCGATCCATGGATGGATTGAAGCAAGCATTGCGTTCTTGGAATTATAGCTTTGATGTAATCATAATGGTATATGATTTAATTCAAAACGAAAATGATTCTTGTGTATATAAGGAGATTAATGGGAGCGCACTGAAAATGATTGTCTTATATAATGATGACATATCATTTCTTGGAAATGATATTCCCATAATACAATCGGTGAAAGCTTGGATTTCATGAAACATTCTCCGTAGAATTCTTGGGAGAAACAACCTTTAATCTACGAATAAAGATCTACTGGGATAGATTTAGAGTTTTTAATACTCTCTGAGAACCCGTACATTGAAATAAATGTACGTGACCTAGTGTCTCATATGCTTTGAGCATATGAAGTCACAATCAGGCCAATCCAAGTGATAGTCATTGGATTGATGTTAAGAACATCCTTGAGTATCTTAGATGAACAAAGAATGCCTTCATATACTATGGAGAAGGAGAACTTGGAGTGACTGGGTTCACTACTGCAAGTTTCCAAACCGATAAAAATGACTATAAGTCGAAATAACGGTACTATACAGTTTGAATAACGGAACAGTGAGCTGGAAGTCTTCCAAGCAAGATACTGTTACCGAATAAACAACAAAAGTGGATTATTGCTGCAGCTGAGGCAGTAATAGAAGCCATTTGGGTCAATAATAATCCTAATTAGATTATGAGTAGTTCTGTTAGCATCTGAGCTAGGCTACAGCGCATTCTAAAGAATTAATGGTCTCATCAACGATCCATATATATACTTCAATTATTCATCTGATTCATTCGGATCATACATCGTGGCGATATGATGATCGAATAAATCGCATCAGATGATAATTATGCAAATCCGCTGATGAAAGCCTTTCCTCAGCAGAAGTTTGAGCGAACCGTACATAGTTCGGGTGTTGGACACTTGAGTGATTGGCTATAGGCCAAGAGGGAGATTGTTGGACAGTTATGACTCATATCATCACTATTTGTACAGATCATGGTGTTGTTGTATAAATTAACTATGTGACAAAAGAAATTGCTCTTCTATCATTTGTAATTAGATTACCAAGATGTAAAAATGATAGAAGGTCCTTATGATTAGTTCCGGATTGAGATGAAATGAGACAGTATCAATCCATAAAGGTTTAATCAATAAATATCCCTAGTCGTAGTATTATCGAGATTGGACATCGATAATGCGGAATAGACTAGTATTACACTTGTGCGCGTTGTGGGAGCATAACGGCATAGTTCTCATATATTTAGGTATAAGATACTCATGTAAGTGTAGTAGGAGGTTGTGTTTACCGATGGTACGGGAAACAGCTTCGCTCTAGATAGACCCCTCGGAATTCCATTGGTAGTATGACTATGTGTCTATGGAAGTCCGAATCAGGGTAGGTGTATTTGGTCTTAACCTGAGACTTGCACCGCTAATACTTGCGACAATCAATATACTTTGGTTTTGGTCGTCCAGGGCTTTAACGGGTTCTATGTATGCCTCTTCTGGGTATATTGAGAATCGTAGTGTATTGGGTGTGATGTCGAGACGGAAGTATCACTCCAGTCATAGTGGAGATGATGATCACGTAGGATACGAAACTGGTTCTCTTATGTACTGCAGTCATAGGGATAATATGACTAGGTCATGATTATCTGATTATAGAGACTAGTTACCAGAGATCTGATATGTGCCTCGTACGGGGCAGACACAATTCCAGCCCCAGGCCTTGCACGTGACATCCGATGCTGGATCGAAATACGAAATACTACATATACTACGCCTTATATAGATCACATATTCCAGTAAGAATATTTTTGGAGAATTGGGTAGGCATGATGCTTTGCTAGAAGCCAACCATGTCTTGTAAATCGGTAAAAATGTAGTACTAGGTACGTACGTGTTCGGATAGTCCGACGACCTGATTTACTGCCAACATATCCGGGGATCTCATGGGTCGCTTCCCGAAGATTCACCGATGACGTATGACTCGCACTTTATTAATCTGTGATTAATTATATGAGAGAGAAAATTAATCTGGGATTAATTACGGAGATGTTTTATTTGGGATAAAATATTAATTAAAGAGAGAGAACGATTAATTTGGAATTAATCGATAAAATAATATATTCGATATATTATACGAAATTGGATTTCGATGCGGAATTGAAATTAGATGTAATCATAATGTAGTACTAGGTACGTACGTGTTCGAAATTAGAATTAATTCGTTTGCGACATGAATAGTAATTTTGCTAGGCATAATTATTTAATTACGTCGCAACGGAAAATTCGTTAATTTGGAATTAGCGAACCCGAGCCTGGGAGTGTTTGCGGGCACACTCGCATTTCGAATTCAAGTGCGGCCCACAAGTCACATCAAGTGTCTAGTCAATCGATTGATGTGATGTCTAGTCACTTTGAGTGATTTGACAACTTGTCATGAGTGATGTGAATAGTGATGGAAGTGGTTGGCTTTAATGCCTTGACTTTTTGAAAGTTGTAAATGGTATAGGTTTTAATTGATTTTGGAAATCAATTAACCTAATACAAAAACACATTTTTCTTCTCTCTCTTTCTTCTCCCCTACCTCTCGGCCTTGGGCCATCTTCTTCCTCAAAATTTATGGTTTTGCCGTGAAATGAAGGAGAAGCTTAGGAAGTTTTGTGGCAAAATTTCCGGAGTGCTAGCACGCTTTAGGAGTCTTACGAAGGTGATAGGGAACCGCACCCGTGAGCATGGAATCACATCAAATAAAGCTTGGAGCTGGGAGATCTTTCCATGGCCGAAAATTGGAGAGCAAAAAAAGTCCACTGCCATGAACACCATGGAGGGGAGCTTGAATTTTTTGTGTTCATTGCATCGCTCAACCGATCATTGTAAGTATTCTGCAACTTCTTTGAGTATTCACACATGTGTTTCATTGCTTGAAAATGATCCTTGGGACTAATTAGAAACCCAACAGATAGAGGATAATCGGTTGGTGTAACATCCCTCTTCAGGAGATGCTACCGGTAGGGAATAGGTCGTACAATCCTATTGAGCCTCTGCCCTCTGACTTTACTCAACACTACTAATCTTATCTCATACATAACTCGTGCATAGGGACCTGTTCCCAACTTAATAACATGGGATGCATCTCAAATACTCATACTATGAACTCAACAGTACTTCATATTAAAATTCTAATAATGAACACTTATATCAAAATAACATACACATCTCTACTATACAATATGATTAACATTTGACTTTACTTAGACTTTGACTACAATGCAGCACCGACGCGACTTGGTGTACTCAAACTTTCTAGTGACTACCATCAATATCCGTCCTCTCGAGCTCGTCCTCCGGTAAACCTGAAAAACAAGAAACTAGGAGTGGGGGTTAGATCGTTTGAACGATATAGTGAGTGGATAATTAAAATGAAAACTAATTCTTTCTAAAAATTTGTGGTTCTAAAAAAAACTGAAATCCTCCCAGAAAACGTTCTTTTCTGAAATCTATTTCTACTCTAGAAAACTCAACTCATCTAAAAAGCTTTTCTGAAAACTCTTTTATAAAACTCATCTTTTACTAGAAATCCATTTCTAAAAATCTGTTTCTAAAAATCTACATCTGAAAACTCTGTATCTGAGAAAATTTGTATCTGTATATCTGGCACATGGGGGCGTTATGTATCGCCATCCTCCCATATGAAAAATCTGGCGCTTAGGAGCATCCTCACATACGCAAATATCATGTGGTCTTGGGGCGGCATGTCTCGCCATCCCCCGAGCTATAAATCTAGAGTCGGGGGGTATGAATCTATGCTACCCTCCAGACTCAATATTTGGGATTTAGGGTTATCAATCATCCATGGTCCTGAGCTGCGTGTGCATACGATATCTGTATCCATCAATTCCTTATCTCAGTCAAGTTACATATTGAGGTGGGTGTTTCCCCCATGCCTCAAAAAATCATAAAACTCAAGTTCTAAAATCATTCATTTCTGAAAAACATTTCTCAAAATGTTTTCATTCAAACACAGTTGAAAGAAATATTGGCTAATGCCTTAAGTGCTCAAAAGTAAATCTTGATTCAAAAATATAAAAGTAAGTACAGTTTGAGTGAATGGACCACTTATCGATTTTTGAATATGGCTGGCATTATTTTGCTTCGTCGAAGAACTTGGGATTCCTGTCAGTAATCTATAATTGGTAATCTTGGTTAGAATATAAGTCGTGAATATATTTCAAAATTATACTAAGTTTCTCCATTCAACTAACCCATAACCACCATATAATGTATACTACTTATGATATGTCATAATGCATGTATAAGTGTCGTTATGAAACCCTTAAGGTGGCCTCTAGCATCTTGAGTTGAAGTTGAAATATTTAGAAATTGTTCCTACCTCACATCACTACGCAGGGCCTACCGCGTCGCGACGCCCACGTAAAAAGATCTAGGTAGAGAGCATGATCTACTTCGCATCGTGATGCTAGACTCCACCTATTGTGGCGCCCATCTAGTCATACCTGAGGCAGTGCTTCTATCTGCTACGCGTCACAATGCTAGGTTTTGGGCGTTGCAACGCTAGCCATATTTCAGGGCCTAAATCCAAATCTTCCAATAATAATACTCAATGCAATTCTCACCATCACATAAAAACATTCACATAGACATTATCCCAACTTCAACATTGATAAACTAGAAAAAACCTCAACCCTTAATCACTTATATACCATTAAATCTCAAAGCATCATTCCCAAATATAAATACACACACAATGGTTTCATCCGATGAAAATATCATCAAAACACTTCACAAAATGCATGTTAATGACACTTCTAATGCAAATTAGGCAATTTCAAATCCTAGGGCATGCAATGAAAAAATTGGGGCTTTGTTTTCCTTGCCCAAAAATGAAAATTAAGAAAATAAAGAGAGTTAGAAGCTTACTTTGGGAGTCATAGAACATGAGAATCATCGTTTTTTCATCAAATCTTGCATGACGAAGAAGGAAAATTTTGAAAGCCCTTTTAACCTTGCTCACATTTTCGGCCTTAAGAGAAGATGAGGGAATAATGTCATTTATATAGGCAAGGGCTGATTTTTATGTTATGAAATGAGTGGTTTTGATGGTGCCACATCACTAAAATCTAGGTAATTCTCGAAATTACTGTAGCAGTCGAGGAATTTGTGATTATTGAATTGTTACTGATTCGAATTTGCTAAAATATCCAATGCGGAAGTCTTAGATTTCTGACGATATAAAATTCATAAAAATCAAAATTTGTATGAAAAAGTTACGGCCCAAATACCATGGGCTGTCCGGAGTGGAACATCATACAATTTCGTATTAGAATTTTCAAAGAATTTACCAATTGTTACCAGAGTCATTTAATGAGTGTATATGCATTCGAACCTAACTTCTATTATGTATCAAGCGTCCCAAAATGTAACGGTAATCTAGATCACCGGATATTATAAATTCTCCCCCCTTAAATAGGTTTCGTCATCGAATCCCTTTTGATGTTTAACTTCTTACGACCGTCTTGGTTTGAAGATTATGGTTTTTTGCTACTTTATCTTCCTGTAGGCACTGCATTTTTGCACATAAGTCCCTATCATGAGTCTCATTTGGAGACACTACCTTTTAAGTCACGGAGATCACAGAAAAAAAGACATCGGAAGGGGAAATTCAGAATTAACAAGGTTCACTGTTTTCGTTCGTGCTGCGTTCGTGTATGCGTTCGAACGGCAAACAGATTGCAGGCGTTCGTGCCGCGTTCGAGGAGGCGTTCGAACGGTGTCGGTAATTCTGGTTTTGCTGCTAGCCTCGCATTAAGCCCAATTCGCCCAAGCCTTGGCCCACACGCCCCAGCCCACTTAAAACACATATTTATCACATGGTGAAATCAAAAAAAATCTAAAAATCACATACCAAATTAAAATCAATCAAATATTTTAATTCCTTAATTAAGATATTCACCCACCAATTACACAAGATTCCTTCCTAACTAAAAAAAATCACATACTAAATTAAAAAGATGACATGCCTAATTAAAATAAATCAAAGCAAATTAAATATTTTGTATTCCTAATCTAGCCAAGATTTTTCCCCCCTCAATCTAATCCTTTCCTTGTTGAATACCAAATCAAATCCTCCTTTTAATGCCAAAATCCCTTCCTTGTGAGACAAGGTGAAGCCCTAGCCATTCTCTATATAAACAACCCATAACCAAGACATGAACTCCCCTAGCTCATTCATACAAGAAAAGCCTCTCCTAGCTCATTCATACAAGAAAAGCCTCTCCTAGTTCATTCACACAAGAAACACCCAAGCTTATTGACACAACTCTCCCTCACTCTCAATAACCGAAGATCACAAACCAAAGAACCCTCATTGCCTTGACCAAAACACATCCCGAACAGCCCCTTTACCTCATCAAAACAGCCCCCGAACCACACCATAACACCACCAAAAATCACCCCCAAAACAGCAGCCAAATCCTCTTAAAATAGTCCGTTGAAACGCCAAAACAGTGACCAATAATTGAGCAGCGAAACCGCGAGGAAACAGCAGCAAAACGGAGGCCAAACAGCAGCAAAAGATGGAGAACGACGACTCAAAAAAGTAAGAGAACGAACGAGAGCAGTGAACCAGTGAACCGGAAGAGTTGCGGAGCATCCACCCTTCCGACGATCGTGTACCGTACATCCGAGAGGTGATTTAAAAGGTTAGACCTGAGGGCACTTTTCTCATTAGTTTATATTCGTCTTTTGATTGTTTATTGAATTCTATTCGCATGAGAGTCGTTTATGGATGCATGTTGTGGCTTGAATGAAATGGAAAATGTGTCGCCTCTTGTGGTATATAGGATGGAAACCCGGACATAAATTTCATAGCCGATTCCGAATGGACGGTAGTATGATCTGTACTCGGGATACAACTCCACGTACCACTTGAGTAAACGGCACATTCTTTTGTTTTATGTTGCTTTGATTTATTTATTTTTCGTTATTTGAATTCTGCATGTTACTTTTATATATATGATACAATCGAGCGCATGGGCTTAGTAAGTTGGATTAAAGGTCCCCTATTTGGAGGGGTTAAAATCCTTTACCACAATGTTTTGCCGCGCCGGTTGATGTGTGTTCGGTTGGATATAAGATATGTTCAATCGGGCATACTAAGTTTAATGTGATTGCCTTTATTTTTGTATGTATGATACAATCGAGCGCATGGGCTTAGTAAGTCGGATTAAAGGTCCCCTATTTGGAGGGGTTAAAATCCTTTACCACAAAGCTTTGCCGCGCCGGTTGATGTGTGTTCGGTTGGATATAAGATATGTTCAATCGGATATACTAAGTTTGATATGATTGTCTTTATTTTTGTATGCATGATGTGATCGAGGGGATGCGCTTAGTAAGTGCGATGAAAGGTCCTCTAATTGAAGAGGTTAAAATCATTTACCATGATGTTTTGCCGCGCCGATTAACGTATATTCGATTGAATGTAAGATGTGTTCAATCGGGTATACGAAGTCTAAGGTTATTGTCTTTATTTTTATATGCATTGAGATAAGCGCATGGGCTTAGTGAGTGCGATGAAAGGTCCTCTAATTGAAGAGGTTAAAATCCTTCACCACGATGCTTCGCCGCGCCTCGTATTTCGCTATTTTCTTTTTTATGTATGTATTGCGTCACATTTCGTGCATCAGGTCTGTTCCCGTTCGAACGTGTTATCAAACGTTACACGAACGCTAACCTTCTGTTTACCATTCGAACGCGTTTACGAACACTACACGAACGCGCACACACTGAATTAAGTCTGTCTCATCATATTTCATGCACAATTGCCTTTTGGGTGATCTCCCTTGCATTATGTAGCCAATCATATTATTTGTATTCCTGCATTTATCCATTCGATGTGTTCTTGGGATGATATTCAAGCATGATTAGGCTGTTAGCATGTTATTTGGTTAATATATTCATGATATAGTACTTAAGCATGATTAGGTTGTTCTTAGTTTTCCCTACCATATGATTCAGAAATGTTCGTGAGATTGCCATGTGATGTTGCATGTTGTGATGATTAATTTCATGCATATGGATTTAGAAGCATGATACTCTTGGAAATAAGTGTTACTTAGGCCTGATTAAATTATTACACAAATCCTTTCATTACAAGTGACATAAGTAAGGGACCATTCCGAACCCAACGGTTTGAGGTCTTCCCTTGCGAGGGGTGAGTGTGGCCTTAAATCTCATTTTCCCGGTTCACACCGGGTGGCGACTCCATTATTCTCCGGTTTAGTCCCCCGTGGCTACTCCATACTCCCGACCGGGCCACGAGCCCGGGACAGCATGCGTCGTCCAGATCCTGTGTCCCCACAGTCTGGCGACTCCACTGGGGATAGAGAATCGGCCCCGAAATATTGTCTTGTAATGTTTGGATTTATGTTTTAATTGACCGTGTCTATAGTGGGTAAAATGGGGGTTTAATCAAAGGCATTTTGAGGCTAGGTAATGTTTTGGTATCTTTCTTCATTCACTACCTTTCAAGAAGGAAAAGCTGTGAAGGCACCTATATAGCCATCTACTCGTAGCCTATTGTGATGGACTAATTTGGAGGACTCGTTGTTTATTCCTGACACCAAGCGATAAGAGCCTAAGAGGCTTGGGTATTTAAGTGAGCCTCGCTCCACCTTCCCTCTTGGGAATCTACAACGGGAAATTCATTTGACAGTTAGTCACACACCATAGCTCATTGGCACGTACCTTAGTGTATAAAAAAGGGTGCGCTCACTTGGTCGCTCGAACCCTTGATTGGGGAGACCTAGTTGTGGGCCATCCTTCGCCGATGAGAGCCTTTGTCTACACTCTTGTGAACCCACCCATAGACCGGGGTTGTATGGTTAAAGTAACAATCATTTCCTTGAGTATGTGCTTGTGGACCATCCTCATTTGGATGCAGTTGGACCATTGTCAGAAATGCGGACTTGCTGGGCCATTTAAACTGGGGCTAGTTCGTACCTTATTACCATTGGGCCCAAAGCTTCTGAAATATTGATGGGCCATTCTGTAGAAATTATTGTTTTATGTTTGCATTATCTTTCTTTTATGCTTGTGTTTGGGAACATCGCCGTTTGGATCCGTTTGGACCATTTGTCATGTGATATGAGCTTGTTGGGCCATTTAAACTGGGACAAGAACGTATTTTATGACGATTGGGCCAAAGTCTTCTAAGTGTTGATGGGCCACTTTGTGCTTGTGTTCGGAACATTACCATTTGGATTTAGTTGGGCTCCTTGCCATGAGATGTGAACTTGTTGGGCCATTTAAACTGGGACGAGTTCACTCCTATGACAGTTAGCCCAAAAGCTTCTAAAATGATGATGGGCTGATTTGTGTGAAAATTTTAATGAGTTGATGTATCTCTTGTATCGCATGCATCTCATGCATCACATGCACCTCATGCATACATGCACCATGTTAACCCCCTTTTTGTCTTGAAAGACATCATAGATACCCGTTGGTTAGGGAAGATGACAGACTTGTCAAAAGACCAAGCAGCCACCAAGAGTACCGGCAGAAGACCTAACCCAACGGGATAGGAAACTCATTCATGCATGCATGCATACACGTAACGTATCTTGCATTCCTTTTCGTGTTTGTTCTGTTTTGTAATAACAGGTTTCAGAGGAAAAAAAAGAGAAAGCGTCAAATACAAGCCAACCAGAAGCAGCAACAGTACAATGTCAACAGTCTTCAGGAATGAATCACAGGGGCGAGGCCCATATCAGTATCAGCATCAGTTTAGGGGCTGAGGCCCACATCAGTATCAGTTTAGGGGGGCCCACATCTGCATCAGTTTGGGGTTGAGGCCCATATCAGTTTCAGTCTCGGGGATGAGTCCCAAGGCCGAGGCCCACATCAGTATCAGCTTAGGGCGAGACCCATATCAGCATCATTTTGGGGCGAGGCCCACATCAGTATCAGCTCAGGGCCGAGGCCCACATCAGTATCAGCATCAGTTTGGGGATGAGTCCCAGGGGCGAGGCCCATATCAGTATCAGTTGGGGGTGAGGCCCATATCAGTATCAGCTTGGGGTGAGGCCCATATCAGTATCAGTCTGGGGGCGAGGCCCATATCAGTATCAGTTAGGGCCGAGACCCACATCAGCATCAGTTTGGGGATGAGTCCCAGGGCCGAGGCCTATATTAGTATCAGTTTGGGGATGAGTCCCAGGGCCGAGGCCCACATCAGCATCAGTTTGGGGATGAGTCCCAGGGCCGAGGCCTACATTAGTATCAGTTTGGGGATGAGTCCCAGGGCCGAGGCCCACATCAGTATTAGTTTAGGGGCGAGGCCCACATCTGTATCAGTTTGGGGTTGAGGCCCATATCAGTTTCAGTCTCGGGGATGAGTCCCAGGGGCGAGGCCCATATCAGTATCAGTTCGGGACGAGGCCCACATCGTTCTGGTGGCGAGGCCCACATCAGCATCAGTATCAATTTAGCCGACAATGTCACTCCAAGAATGGAAACACAGTTCGAGAATGAACAAGCCGGGAATGGCACTCCAAGAATAGGAACACAGTTCGAGAATGAACAAACCGGGTATGGCACTCCGGGGGCGAGCCCCACATCCTTATCAACATCAGTCTAGCCGGGTATGGCACTCTTTGGGTGAGGCCCACATCCTTATCCGCATCAGTCTGGCCGGGTATGGCACTCTTGGGGCGAGGCCCACATCCTTATCCGCATCAGGCTGGCCGGGTATGGCACTCTGGGGGCGAGACCCACATCCTTATCCGCATCAGTCTGGCCGGGTATGGCACTATGGGGGAGAGGCCCACATCCTTATCATCATCAGTCTAGCCGGGTATGGCACTCTGGGGGCGAGGCCCACATTAACATCAGATCAGTTTTGCCAGGTACGACACTCCGGGTATGGAGACATCAGATCAATTTTGCCGAGTACGGCACTCCGGGTATGCAGATATTACTGCGACGCCTTGGGTTTGAGGTTTAGCATGCCAGGTATGGCACTACGAGTATGGAGATATTACTGTGACGCCTTGGGTATGAGGCTTAGCACACCAGGTACGGTACTCCGGGTATGGAGATAATACTGCGACGCCTTGGGTATGAGGTTTAACAAGCCAGGTACGGCACTCTGGGTATGGAGATATTACTGATTCGAATTTGCTAAAATATCCAATGCGGAAGTCTTAGATTTCCGACGATATAAAATTCATAAAAATTAAAATTTTTATGAAAAAGTTACGGCCCAAATACCATGGGCTGTCCGGAGTGGAACATCATACAATTTCGTATTAGAATTTTCAAAGAATTTACCAATTGTTACCAGAGTCATTTAATAAGTGTATATGCATTCGAACCTAACTTATATTATGTATCAAGCGTCCCAAAATGTAACGGTAATCTAGATCACCGGAAGTTATAAATTCTCCCCCCTTAAATAGGTTTCGTCCTCGAATCCCTTTTGATGTTTAACTTCTTACGACCGTCTTGGTTTGAAGATATATGGTTTTTGCTACTTTATTTTCCTGTAGGCACTGCATTTTTGCACATAAGTCCCTATGATGAGTCTCATTTGGAGACACTACCTTTTAAGTCACTGAGGTCACGGAAAACGGACATCGGAAGGGGAAATTCAGAATTAACAAGGTTCACTATTTTCGTTCGTGTATGCGTTTGAACGAAAAATAGATTGCGGGCGTTCGTGCCGCGTTCGAGGAGGCGTTCGAACGGTGTCGGTAATTCTGGTTTTGCTGCTAGCCTCGCATTAAGCCCAATTCGCCCAAGCCTTGGCCCACACGCCCCAGCCCATTTAAAACACATATTTAACACATGGTGAAATCCAAACAAATCTAAAAATCACATACCAAATTAAAATAAACATTAAAATCAATCAAATATTTTAATTCCTTAATTAAGATATTCATCCACCAATTACACAAGATTCCTTCCTAACTAAACAAAATCACATACTAAATTAAAAAGATGTCATGCCTAATTAAAATCAATCATAATAAATTAAATATTTTGTATTCCTAATCTAGCCAAGATTTGTCCCCCCTCAATCTAATCATTTCCTTGTTGAATACCAAATCAAATCCTCATTTTAATGCCAAAATCCCTTCCTTGTGAGACAAGGTGAAGCCCTAGCCATTCTCTATATAAACAACCCCTAACCAAGACATGCACTCCCCTAGCTCATTCATACAAGAAAAGCCTCTCCTAGCTCATTCATACAAGAAAAGCCTCTCCTAGTTCATTCACACAAGAAACACCCAAGCTTATTGACACAACTCTCCCTCACTCTCAATAACGAAGATCACAAACTAAAGAACCCTCATTGCCTTGACCAAAACTCATCCCGAACAGCCCCTTTACCTCATCAAAATAGCCCCCGAACCACACCAAAACACCACCAAAAATCACCCCCAAAACAGCAGCCAAATCCTCTTAAAACAGTCCGTTGAAACGCCAAAACAGTGACCAATAATTGAGTAGCGAAACCGCGAGGAAACAGCAGCAAAACGGAGGCCAAACAGCAGCAAAAGATGGAGAACGACGACTCAAAACAGTAAGACAACGAACGAGAGCAGTGAACCAGTGAACCAAAAGATTTGCGGAGCATCCACCCTTCCGACGATCGTGTACCGTACATCCGAGAGGTGATATAAAAGGTTAGACCTGAGGGCACTTTTCTCATTAGTTATATTCGTCTTTTGATTGTTTATTGAATTCTTTTCGCATGAGAGTCGTTTGTGGATGCATGTTGTGGCTTGAATGAAATGGAAAATGTATCGCCTCTTGTGGTATATAGGATGGAAACCCGGACATAAATTTCATAGCCGATTCCGAATGGATGGTAGTATGATCCGTACTCGGGATACAACTCCACGTACCACTTGAGTAAACGAAACATTCTTTTGTTTTATGTTGCTTTGATTTATTTATTTTTCGTTATTTGAATTCTGCATGTTACTTTTGTATGTATGATACAATCGAGCGCATGGGCTTAGTAAGTCGGAGTAAAGGTCCCCTATTTGGAGGGGTTAAAATCCTTTACCACAATGCTTTGTCGCGCCGGTTGATGTGTGTTCGGTTGGATATAAGATATGTTCAATCGGGCATACTAAGTTTCATGTGATTGCCTTTATTTTTGTATGTATGATACAATCGAGCGCATGGGCTTAGTAGCCGGATTAAAGGTCCCCTATTTGGAGGGGTAAAATCCTTTACCACAAAGCTTTACCGCGCCGGTTGATGTGTGTTCGGTTGGATATAAGATATGTTCAATCGAATATACTAAGTTTGATATGATTGTCTTTATTTTTGTATGCATGATGTGATCGAGGGGATGCGCTTAGTAAGTGCGATGAAAGGTCCGTCTATGAAGAGACCTCTAATTGAAGAGGTAAAATCCTTTACCATGATGCTTTGTCGCGCCGATTAACGTATATTCGGTTGAATGTAAGATGTGTTCAATTGGGTATACGAAGTCTAAGGTTATTGTCTTTATTTTTATATGCATTGAGATAAGCGCATGGGCTTAGTGAGTGCGATGAAAGGTCCTCTAATTGAAGAGGTTAAAATCCTTCGCCACGATGCTTCACCGCACCTCGTATTTCGCTATTTACTTTTTTATGTATGTATTGCGTCACATTTTATGCATCAGGTCTGTTCCCGATCGAACGCATTATCGAACGCTATAGGAACGCGAACCTTCTGTTTCCCGTTCGAACGCGTTTTACAAACGCTACTCGAACACGCATGCATTTTGTATCATCAGGTCTGGTACCGTTCGAACGCGTTATCAAATGTTACACGAACGCGAACCTTCTGTTTACCGTTCGAACGCGTTTACGAACGCTACACGAATGCGCACACTCTGAATTAAGTCTGTCTCATCATATTTCATGCACAACTGCCTTTTGGGTGATCTCTCTTGCTTTATGTAGCCAATCATATTATTTGTATTCCTGCATTTATCCATTCGATGTGTTCTTGGGATGATATTCAAGCATGATTAGGCTGTTAGCATGTTATTTGGTTAATATATTCGTGAGATAGTACTCAAGCATGATTAGGTTGTTCTTAGTTTTCCCTACCATATGATTGAGAATGTTCGTGAGATTGCCATGTGATGTTCCATGTTGTGATGATTAATTTCATGCATGTGGATTTAGAAGCATGATACTCTTGGAAATAAGTGTTACTTAGGCCTGATTAAATTATTACACAAATCCTTTCATTACAAGTGACATAAGTAAGGGACCATTCCGAACCCAACGGTTTGAGGTCTTCCCTTGCGAGGGGTGAGTGCGGCCTTAAATCTCATTTTCCCGGTTCACACCAGGTGGCGACTCTATTATTCTCTAGTTTAGTCCCCCGTGGCTACTCCGTACTCCCGACCGGGCCACGAGCCCGGGACAGCATGCGTCGTCCAGATCCTGTGTCCCCATACTTCCTTTAATTGCTTTCTGTTATTCTGCTCAATAACTGAATACTATGATTTCTGGGAATCTCTTATCTTGGTATAATCTATTCGGTTCTTATCTTAACATCTGATTTATGTACAATACCTCTCTTGTCATGCTTGCACATTCTATTCCAAAGTTTGTGGGCTCTAATGAATAATTCCTTGAATTATTGACTGAGAAATAATTCCACGTTCTCATTCCATAACTTCTACTGAGTATATATGATACCGTTAGACTATAATTATGTCCATGCATCGAAGAAACCCCATTTCTAGACTTCTAGTTTATGCTTAACATTCTCCAACCTATTCTCTGTGTGTGCTATTAGTTCTTAAATTTGCACTATATTCGTGGCAAACCGTCCCATACACCTCAGTTCACTCATGTTTGAAACCTCTTATATCTCTTGTTGTGGCAACTTAATTCTTAAATATCACTTGGAACTTCTGTTACCCTTTTACGGTTAATGTATCACTATTGTACTTTCTTCTTAGCTGGTACTTTCGAATCCTTAGAAGCACTGGTGCTTTCAATGGTTAGGTTTTTTCTTATCCTACTCCCATTATGGGTGTAAATGTATAAAATAAATAACCTTACTAGGTATTTCCTTACTGACACATACTCGTTCTGATTCTAGCTTTCTTTCTCATAATTTAGCTATTTAACTCTCTATTTTTCTTTCACTAAGCTTCAACTGCTTATCGACTCTATTCTTTACGTTCTCCTATCTTTGCCTATCTGTGTGTTTAGGACCTCATAGTCCATGAGAAATTTCTTCATGTACTTCTAGCTTACTATTATTGTCTATCAATGGCTTTTATAATCATGATATTAATCCTGAACAGATTCTTTGGTGGTCCTTCTTAATTGGCTAAAGCCTCTGTAACAAGGTGCTTATATTAAGTCTAATTGTACGTGCGCTTGTGCTTAAACCTTATTCCATGTTATTACCTTTGATGCCGACGATTCTCTCCTGCTAGAGTTCATGATCTTTTCGTACTTTACTTTCGTTGTTACTATAAATCTAGTTGTTGTCTTTCACACAACTTGTTCTCCATACCCGGTTACATGCTAGGATATCCTCATTTTCATTGTTTCCATAGTCTTGCTTTATCAAGTGTTATTAATCAAGTATATGCAAATATACACAAACTTGTAAATTTCATCTTTATCTGATGACCGTTAACATAAATTATACCTTGATAACTCACACACTGCATTAAATGCGGCATTGTAGTAAACTTATCTTCTCGATTTCATACTACACTACACATCTACCAAACCACCCATACATGTGGCTAAGGCCATACCAAACTCATAGTGGTTAGGTCAACTTAAACTATGGTTAGTTACTTCACATGGATTACATGAGTTAAGACGTAATAGAATTTTAGTTTCATTCCAATACTGAGAAATATTATTGTTACACACTTCTATCGTCGCTTACTTAGTATTCTCTCCTATTGTCGCAACAACTCGACAGTACCACATCCAAACCTTTTACTTAGTGTTCTTTTCATTTTCTTTTCTGCTTTATTCTATACCTGCAACTTCAGTGAGCTACGCCTTGGTATCCCTCATGGATTCATCTGTTCTCTAGGAATGTTTTAGGGACAACATCGAGGTCCATCTCTGCTGTTATTACCTAACGAGGGTTGGGAGGGTGGGGGTTGGTCCTGAAGTCTTTCCGGTTGTGTTGACCTCACCAGCTACCGGCGTTGTAGTTGCACATGTTGCTCATCTATCAGCCTATGACTCCCTTGTTTACATTTCTGGTGTTGGCTCCCATTATAAGGTACTTTTGCTAGGATCCATATGAATTTCCACTCCCGACTTTACTCTTGATTTATTTTTGACTATCAATCATACTACCTCTTACTGAGAACCTCATTAAGGTTCATGCTCTATATAAACCCTACCGTACTTCCTCTGTTATTCCTCCCCATCTCAGTTCCTTGAACCCCTTACGTCTTTTCTTCTTTGGAAGCTTCATCATCTATGACAAGTTAAGGTATCATTACTAATGCTTTTGGTTCGTGTGTTACAATCTTGCTAATTTTCCTTCTCTAGCATGGTGGAGAGTTCTATATGAGTCGTATGCTTTAGTTCAGATGGTCGTTATATGCGTCACATACTCTAGTTCTTTACTTTTTCGAGCCTCTACTTCCCCGAAGGCTTTCGGTTCTATGATAGTGTTAGGGATATGGCCTATACCCAACTTGTGGATGGGCTATATGTACATTTATTTGTAATATTTTCATTAATTAATAAAATGGAAATCTTTATTATACATGTCTTACATAACTTATATGAATCATCAACACTGTAATAAAGCCCTTGGAGTAATAAGACGATGGCTTCCACGCCTTACGAGAATCATTACTCTTAAATGTTCCTAGTTATAGTTTTGTGTATAATTTGGGCGTTCATAAAGCGGAGAGACTAGCATGATGATATGATCCGCCCTTAAGTGGGGTAGCCGATCTCATAGGCTATTAGTGGAGATCCGTCCGCTTGGTGTATCACATGGATGCATGAGTTGCTCGTGTTTATCGAACAGACCGCCGAAAGTTTTCATATGGAGTGTTTATCCCATGTGTCTGTGAGAACTTTCATATATCGATTATATGACTAGTCTTAGACTTGAGGTCTTTATAATTGTATGTATGGATCAAATAACTTTGGCATTCTCCTTCCCCGGTTCAAAAGATCCGGTCATAAGGGTATGATTAGGTCATTTGTTGAAACACATGAAGTTTGTTAAGATACAACAGAGAATCGCCACTCTCTCGGATAATATTTTCTTATAAGATTAGTATTCTAGTTCGCGGGTTGATATGTGTGATCAGTGCTTGAGACTGTGGCCACAACGGAAGAATCATGTGAGATTCTTGGGTTAGCACGATTCATGACACTATCAACATCATACATTTGACCATATAGGTAGACACTTTCTGTACCCTAGGTCAATAGGTGGGGATACAGTGAGGCGAGGGACCGTATCATATGTAAATCGCATACAGAATGGGTATATATATCTTTCTTTCTCATTTGGGGGCTTTGGCATGTTGCTAGATGTCAACCTTGGTCATTGAAATCGAACGACCATCTGATCGGAGGATAATTTATGTTCGATTAAATTATCACGATTCATTTCATGTCCAACTTGAGGGGAACCCAAAAGGTCACACACAAGAAAGTCGAAATCAATGGTTAACAGTGCACAATACAAATATAACAGCATATATGATTGCTGTAGGAATTGTTCATTAATGGTTCAATGTGTTTAATTATTGAACAGATCATTTATGAGATTCCATAGTGGCTTAGGGATTGGTGAATGACGATAGGGGCACTTTGGGAATTAGAATAAAATAAATAAATAATTATAAAAAAAATTACTATTCAAGTGAATAGTAAATTTTTTTTATTATTTGTTTTGAATTCCAATTCGGCCCAAACTCTTATTAGGGTTTTATAATCTCATTAAACCACTAAATTAAGATCCAATGGCTAAGATTAAATTAGCTTTTATCCCACATCGGATTCTTAATTAATTTTGTTGTCTTTGGAGCACTATATAAACCCAAAGAATTCTTCACAAATTTACACACCAAACCTTTCATATCTTGGGTTTATTAAGTGAGCAACTCTAAAGTTTAAGAGTAAGACACTGATTTTGAGGATCCTTAAGTCTAATTGACTAGAGGAACCTCGAGTTAAAAGTTTTGAGGTATTTTCCTAGGCTAGCACCAAGGGCAAAATACCTGTGCACTCAAGGCGTAGTCTTGCCGTTGAGTTTTGGATTTGGTGTGTGCATCTTTGGAGGCCACACACTTGGGTGGCTCTTTGGAACGTGGAAGAGCTTGCTGAGTTCGAGAAAAGCTTGTAGATTGGAGGGAGGACTGGAGGAGTCTTCGGTTCAAGTAAGTTTTTTTCTTTCTTTGTTTTAATTAGAGTTATTTTGATAGTTAGCATGTTTATGTTTATGTTCTTTGCATGTTTTATGAGTTTTTATGCTTAGAATATATAGTAACATGCCTAGGCTTGTAGAATAATCAAAACAAATGGGTCTTGGGAAAAAGAAAGTGGCATTATAATTTTGATTTTCCGCTGCGCACTCGCGGCCGCTTCCCAACATTGATATCAGAGCGCCGTTTTTGTTTTGATTAGTTCTCTCCATTTGAACTCGACATTTGGTGTGTAAAAGCTCGTTGGAAAGCTAACACCTTGAACTTAATTTTAGGCACAAGTTTTGCATGATTTGGTTAAGATTTGAATTGTGAAATTGCATTTAAAGTTCACGTGTCTGCAGAAAAACATGAATAGTATATTTATTTGAATAAAATAAAATACAATATCATAATTAATTATTAATCAAATTTATTTAATGCCTAAAATAATTCCAAGATATTAAAACTCATATGCTTGATGATTCTATGTATGATTAGAATTGGCATGATTATTTTAGGGTGCAAGCATCTAGAGACTTTCTAAGAAATAGAGAGTATATTGCTTATCCCTTAGCTAAGTAATTATTATGTGATGAACTTAGAGATTTATTACCTTTAAGGCTAATAAATATAAATCACTTGTTTATAATAAAATACATTATAAAAGATACAAGTGGGTTAGGACCAAGGGGTTAATAAAACTTTCCAAACTAAAGTTAATTTAACCAAAGGTATTACTAGAGTTAGATAATGATTTGATGTCTTCCTTCACTCACTACCTTTTTATAGCCAAAAGAAAAAGCTGTGAAGACATATGATATTCATTTACTCAAAGCTTACCTTAAAGCATATTTAAAGTGGTGGACTAATTTGGAGGATCTATTGTTTATTCATGTCACCAAGGCAATAAGAGCCTAAGAGGTAAGAGTATTTAAGAGAGTTCGCTCCACCCTCCCTCTGGGGAATTTTCAATGGAGGAATCCATTTGACAGTTATTCACTTAAACTTGCTAAAATCCTCAAAAATAATTTAAGTCTAAAATTTGTCTCCCATTGTAAAGTATAGACCCAAAGGGCTTAAACCTTATTGGCAGGACTAGGCTTTACCAGACTGACCAATATCAATTTGTCCCTAAATCGTACTATTGACAATGGTTTGACTTTTCTGAGTCATAAGACGCAGCGATCCTTAGGCGTGGTCTTATAACTTAGTGGCAAAGATTGGGTGTCCACAAGGACTAGCATAAGCTATGGCATGTTTGATTTCCAAACCTAATGATCAAGGAATTGTGATTTATATCATAAATTGGTTGGGAACCTACCTAATTATCGTATTTGATAACGACCGGCCCTATTCGGAGTTATGAAATGATGATAATGGGATCCTTGCCCACAAGAAATCCATCATATTGGGGTTGATGCGATTTGCTTAAAAGTTTAAAACAATTGAATGAGAGCAACTTCATAATATTAAAAAGCCCATGTTATTATGAAACATTAATGAAAACATATTCCTAATTTTAATATTTTCTCTTAACAGGTGGGTTAAAATATTTCACAAACATTCAAATGGCAAACAGAGTATCACTTCGTTCCATCCTTGATGAGCATAAGCTCAAAGGGGACAACTACAATGACTGGTTTAGAAACCTTAAAATTATCTTACGACAAGAAAAGATTTTCTATGTTCTTGAAAGACCATTTCCCCCTGAACCCGCAGAAGATGATGACCAATATACATTTGATGCTTGGAAGAAACACGTTAATGATGATAAGAAAGCAGTTTGCATAATTCTTGGCTCTATTTCGGACGAACTTCAGAAAGTTCACGAAGATATGGATGCTCAAACCATCATCTTTCACTTGAAGGAGTTGTATGCAACTTTCGTTCATACCGTGAGATTCCAAGTGTCATGTGCCTTATTCCAAACAAGGTATAAGGAATGATCTGTTAGTGGACATGTGCTTAAGATGATTGGCCACATTGAAAAATTGGCCAACCTCGAGTTCATCATTGATCATGAGATATGTCACGATCTAATTCTTCAGTCTTTACCAAAATAATTCTCTAACTTTATTATGCAGTTTCATCTGTCTAATAAAGAAGCTACTTTAGCATAATTGCACAATCTGATAAAGCAAGCAGAGAATGACTTGAAACCGAAGATTAAAACCTCCGTCATGCTTACGGGAACGGACCTAAAGCCACGAGGCCCAAAGAAAAATAAGGGCAAGGCCAAGGCTCCAGATCACCTAAAGCCCAATGGTAAGGTGGAGAAGAAAAATGGAAAAGGGAAATGTTTCTTTTGTGGAGATCCGTCCGCTTGGTGTATCACATGGATGCATGAGTTGCTCGAGTCCATCGAACTAACCACCGAAAGTTTTCATATGGAGTGTTTATCCCATGTGTCTGTGAGAACTTTCATGTATCAATTATATGACTACTCCTTAGACTTGAGGTCTTTACAATCGTATGTGTGGATCAAATAACTTTGACATTCTCCTTCCTCGGTTCAAAATATCCGGTCATAAGGGTATGATTGGGTCATTTGTTGAAGCACATGAATTTTGTAAAGATACAACAGAGAATCACCACTCTCTCGGATAATATTTTCTGATAAGAGTAGTATTCTAGTTCGCGGGTTGATATGTGTTATCAGTGCTTGAGACTGTGGCCACAACGGAAGAATCATGTGAGATTCTTGGGTTAGCACGATTCATGATACTATCAACATCATACCTTTGAACATATGGGTAGACACTTTCCGTACCCTAGGTCAATAGGTGGGGATACAGTGAGGCGAATGATCGTATCATATGTAAATCGCATACAGAATGGGTATATATATCTTTCCTTCTCATTTGGGGGTCTTGGCATGTTGCTAGATGTCAACCTTGGTCATTGAAATCGAACGACCATCTGATCGGAGGATAATTTATGTTCGATTAAATTATCACGATTCATTTTATGTCCAACTTGAGGGGAACCCAAAAGGTCACACACAAGAAAGTTGAAATCAATGGTTAACAGTGCACAGTACAAATATAACAGCATGTATGATTGCTGTAGGAATTGTTCATAAATGGTTCAATGTGTTTAATTATTGAACAGATCATTTATGAGATTCCACAGTGGCATAGGGATTGGTGAATGACGATAGGGGCACTTTGGGAATTAGAATTAAAAAAATAAATAAAAAAAATTTAAAAAAAAATTACTATTCACGTGAATAGAAATGTGAATAGTAAATATTTTTTGTTATTTGTTTTGAATTCCAATTCGGCCCAAACTCTTACTAAGGTTTTATAATCTCATTAAACCACTAAATTAAGATCCAATGGCTAAGATTAAATTACCTTTTATCCCACATCAGAGTCTTAATTAATTTTGTTGTCTTTGGAGCACTATATAAACCCAAAGAATTCTTCACAAATTTACACACCAAACCTTTCATATCTTGGGTTTATATAAGTGAGCAACTCTAAAGTTTAAGAGTAAGCCACTGATTTTGAGGATCCTTAAGTCTAATTGACTAGAGGTACCTCGAGTTAAAAGTTTTGAGGTATTTGCCTAGGCTAGCACCAAGGGCAAAATACATGTGCACTCAAGGCGTAGTCTTGCCGTTGAGTTTTGGCTTTGGTGTGTGCATCTTTGGAGGCCACACACTTGGGTGGCTCTTTGGAACGTGGAAGAGCTTGCTGAGTTCGAGAAAAGCTTGTAAATTAGAGGGAGGACTGGAGGAGTCTTCGGTTCAAGTAAGTTTTTTTCTTTCTTTGTTTTAATTAGAGTTCTTTTGATAGTTAGCATATTTAGGTTTATGTTCTTTGCATGTTTTATGAGTTTTTATGCTTAGAATATATAGTAACATGCCTAGGCTTGTAGAATAATAAAAACAAATGGGTTTTGGGCAAATGGAAAGCGGCATAATAATTTTGATTTTCCGTTGCGCACTCGCGGCCGCTTCCCAACAGATAGGACATGTTGTCCTTTCTAAATTCGGCTAAACATACCGTGAATCCCAATCACTTTATCTCATACAAGACATTACTACCTTCTCATCCATATCTAGGTCATGTTGAGCTTCTTGGGTTGGTTGTCTTGCCGACTCTTGATTTGTCTATCATGTCCGATGCTCTTCTTTACTTGTTCAATTCCTTGCTAGTCTCTAATTTGTGGGATAAATACCTAATTTCCTTGGAGATTTGAGAATACACGTTTCTGTTAACTATCTATGTCCAATGATGGTCTATTTATGTGCCTATACACTTACTGAGGTTGGAACTACTGGACAGAAGAATTATCACTCGTACTGTTTGAATCTGCGTCAACTACTTCAAGTCTTAAGGTTTCCACAACTTTTACCAACTATTTCAAGGTTTCTATTTAAGTTACTACCTTCGCGCTACGTTATCTATGTGACTGTATGTACTGAAATTCCTTATTACTTCCCATATCCTATCTCTTAGCTCTAAGCCGTACTGTCGAGGCTATCTGGTGGTTCTTTCTTATAGATTACTTTCTAGACTTCTACCTTTTTACTCTTGCTATATGTTGCAGTTATGCCTTTTAATTCTTATTGTTCGTACTGGTACTCATGTTAACATCCGAATATCTCAATTCTTTGGGTATGTCATTTGTTAACCTAGGCAGATTTCTACTTTCATTGGTCTGATCTATGGATTTCTACTATGTTTGGTCTATTCTGTGGACTTCTACTAGTACCTCAAGCCTCGTGCTGACTTGCCTAGATTCTTGAACTATACTAGGTTCTATTCTTTCTAACTTCTGAAATTTCCTAGGACTTTTTATGGGTGATCTTATCTTTCATCGTTCTTTTTTTCTTGCTTAGTATATACCATTGTTGCACTTCCTTACGGTTACCTTTATATATGCTAGTAAAAGATGTGTAGGAGTTTCACGTCTCTACGGAAGTCGATGTCCTTGTTCTGGTACTATATGTCCTGGTAGAGTCTATTACTCATGTGAGATAGGTATGAGATAAATTTTGTCAAAACAGCTTCCTTATCTGGTATCACTGAGGGGTGAGAATCTGGGTAACTTAGGGCTGTATCTCTGTCGGGTTTTTTGGCTGAGGCAACTAATCATCTTTCCTTATGACCTTCATTTGTTTGCTTACGGGCTTGGGTTTGGGGATCTAAAATCTCTATATCCTTTTGGAATCTCTTGTCTATTGAAACTCCCACGTCTAATCTTGATTCATGGGTTCTTTTATCTTTCTGGCTATCCTACGTTACTCGGGAAACTCGCTATTTATATGAGGTACTCGAAGGCTATTGGATCGGCCTGTAGAAATTTTATGAGAATGAAAGAAATCTTTCTTGGAGGGAAGAAACCTCACTTAGGTCTATTCGACATTTCACTCTCGCTCGGGCTTATTCTATTTTCTTTTCTACTATAAGTCCTGGCACTTTCTTATCTATCTAATTTTGTATCTCTATCTCTTCTTACTTCTAGTTGCTTAAGCATCTATACATCATTCCTTACTTTTCTTCTAGTTTTCTCTTTCTTCTTTTTACTCTCTTGGGTAGATTTTCTTAGATATTTATTATCTAGTTTCATAGCTTGTTTTGAACTTCCGGAAGTAAACCATGATGATTACAAAATCATTCTTAACTAGAGCAAGGATTATGGATACTTTGTTAGGAAGAGAATTCAAATAGCTTTGGGAATGCTTACTAACCTTCTATATGACTTGAGGACGTTCTCGAGGATCGGATACTGGAGAGGTAGTGCCTCGTATAAGGGTATCCCGGACATACTGTGTATACAAGACCCCAACACTCTACTCACTGCAGTCACTAACTCCCTAGACCATGCTCTGATACCATCTTTATAACATCCACCTCCAAGAAATGTTACTAGCAGGGAATAAGATGTACTAACCCTCTGAACCTCTGCCCTCTCACTCTACTCAACACTACTAATCTTATCTCATACATAACTCATGCATATGGACCTTTTCCCAACTTAATAACATGGGATGCATCTCAAATACGCATACTATCAACTCAACGGTACTTCATATTATAATTCTGATAATGAACATTTCTATCACAAAAATATACATAATCTCTACTATATAATATGATTAACACTTGACTTTACTTAGACTCTGACTGTAATTCAGCACCGACACGACTTGTAGGACTCAAACCCTATAGTGACTGCCATCAGTATCCGTCCTCTTGAGCTCATACTCCGGTAAACCTGCAAAAAAAGAAACTAGGAGTGGGGGTGGGGTTAGATCATTTGAACGATCTTGTGAGTGGACAATTTATAACGAAAACTGATTCTTTCTGAAAATTCGTGGTTCTAAAAAAAATTGAAATCCTCCCAGAAAATGTTCTTTTCTAAAATCTCTTTCTTATCTCAAAACTCAACTCTTCTAAAAAGCTTTTCTGAACTATTTTTTAAAACTCATCTTTTTTTAGAAATCTTTTCCAAGAAATCAATTTCTGAAAATCAATTTATAAAACTCTACATCTGGAAACTCTGTATCTGAGAAAATATGTATCTGTATATCTGGTGCATAGAGGTGTTACGTTTCACCGTCCCCCATACGTAAAATCTGGCGCTAAAGGGCATCCTCTCGTACGCAAATATCTGAAGGTCTTGGGGCGTTATGTCTCGCCGTCCCCCAAGCCATAAATGCGGAGTCGGGTGCGGATCTATACTACCTTCCAGACTCAATATATGGGATCTATGGGCATCAATCATCCCTAGTCCTCAGTTGCGTGTGCACACGATATCTGTATCTGTCGATTCCTTATCTGAGGCAAGTTACATACTGAGGTGGGTTTTTCCCCATGCCTCCAAAAATCATAAAACTCAATTCTACAATCATTCATTTCTGAAAAAACATTTCTCAAAATGTTTTCAGTCAAACACAGTTGAAATAAATCTTGGCTAACGCCCTAAGTACTCAAAAGTATATCTTGATTTAAAAATATTTAAGTAAGTACAGTTTGAGAGAAGGGTCCACTCACCGATTTTGGAATATGGCTGGCACTATTTTGGTTCATCAAAGATCTTGGGATTCTTGCCGATAATATATAATTGGTAATCTTGGTTAGAATATAAGTCATGAATCTGTTTCAGAATTATACTAAGTTTCTCCATTCAACTAACCTATAACCATCATATAATGTATACTACTTGTGACATGTCATAATGCATGTATAAATTTCGATATGAAACCCTTAGGATGGACTCTAACATCTTAAGTTGAAGCTGAAATATTTAGAAATGGTTCATGCCTAGCGTCGCGACGCCGAGTCTAGCGCATCGTGAGGTCCACGCAAACTGATGCAGGCAGAAAGCATGTTATGCTTCGCGTCGCGACGCCAGACTCTACACATCGCGACGCCTACCTGGCCATACGCGAGGCAGTGCTTCTGTCTGCTATGCGTCGCAACGCTAGTTTTTGGATGTCGCGACGCTATCCATATTCGAGGGCCTAAATCCAACTCTTCCAATAACAATACTCAATGCAATTCTCACCATCACACAAATACATTCACATAGGCATTCTTCCAACTTCAACATTGATAAACTAGAAACAACCTCATCCCTCAATCACTTATATACCATTAAATCCCAAAGCATCATTCCCAAACATAAATATACACACAATTTTTTCATCTCATGCTAATATCATCAAAACACTTCACAAAATGAATGTTAATGACACTTCCAATGCCAATTAAGAAATTTCAAATCCTAGAGCATGCATTTCACGAAATTGGGGCTTTGCTTTTCTGGCCCGAAAATGAAATTTAAGGAAAAAAAAAAGAGTTAGAAGCTTACTTTGGGAGTCTTAGAACTTGAGAATCATCACTTTTTTATCAAATCTTGCTTGAGAAATAAGGAAAATTTTGAAAGCCTTTTTACCCTAGCTCACGTTTTTGGCCTTTAGAGAAGATGAGGAAATAATTTCATTTATATAGGCAAAGGCTAATTTTTGTGTTATAAAATGAGTGGTTGTGATGGTGCCACATCACTCAAATCTAGGTTATTCTCGAAATACTGTAGCATCCTCGGAATTCGCAATTTTTGACCCATTCCTAATTCGAATTTGAAACACTGTCCAACATAGAAGTTGTAGGTCTCGGTCTCAGAATTTCTACGACATAAATTTTATAAAAATCAGAGTTCGTATGAAAAAGATACCTCCTAAATACCATGGGATGTTCAGAGTGGAACATCTTAAAATTTCTTTTTGGAATTTTGAAAGAATTTACCAATTGTTCCTAGAGTCATTTCATGAGTGTATATGCGTTCGAACATAATTTATATTATGTATCAAGTGTCTCACAATGTAACGGTAATCGAGATCACCATATGTTATAGTTGGTCCACTACAAATTGACAGAACCTTATACGAGCACAACGAATAGTTCAAAAATCATAAAAAAAAATTAAAAACATAGTATGAGCGTCATGGCAGAAACATATCATATCATAACATAAGCGCAATCAAATACATCTCATTCAAAAGCAAATTTTTTTTAAAATAATTTTTTTAAAACATTTTTTCTGAAAAATCATAAAAGAATAGTATCCTCTCACATATCAGACTCATCACATAACATGTATCAAATCCACCAACCATCGATAAATAACTTGTAAATTGTGAAACAATAAAATCATATCTCCATATATATACACATACATACACATCTTCTCTAGAAAACAAACAACAACTGATACATCAGGTATTCATCTAATGGAATACTTACCTGGCTTCGTGAATACTAATGATCCTAGTCAAATCTACCAAAAACAAATATTGACATACAGTTAGAATTGATGCTTTTCGGAATTCTTTACCTAACAATAATAAACTTTCGGACTTTCTCGGAACATCCAAATCAAGTTTGATTCCAACAATTTTAGTTTCATTACTCTTGCAACATTTTACAATATAGATCTATAATATCAAATTCACTTTTTGGTCTAAAACCAGAAAATCCTATGAAAAGTCCAAAAATATTACAAACGGATCCGCAACCTTTTAAATCTTTCATGTTTCTTCCAAAATAATTCTAGTACTCTTGATACATCATTATAAATTATTCTAAGTCTACCATTAAACTTCAATCTTGAAATTATGTGTTTTTAGAAAATTTTCTGAAATTTTTTTTGAAAATGCTACAGAAGGATTCTAAACCCCCATACATTTCTAGAATAATCTAAATAACCTAACAGAATCATCTAAATATCATTATATCACTTGAATTCTACCAACAATACAAATTTAATGATGGGAAGCGGCCGCGAGTGGAAAATAAAAATTATTATGCCGCTTTCCCTTTTCCCAATACCCATTTGTTTTGATTATTCTACAAGACTAGGCATGTTACTATATATTCTAAGCATAAAACTCATAAAACATGCAAAGAACATAAACCTAAACATGCTAACTATCATAAGAACTCTAAATAAAATAAAGGAAGAAAAAGACTTACTTGAACCGTAGACTCATCCAATCCTCCCTCCAATCTACAATTTTCTCGAACTCAGCAAGCTCTTCCATGTTCCAATGAGCCACCCAAGTGTGTGGCCTCCAAAGATGCACACACCAAAGCCAAAACTCAACGGCAGGACTACGCCTTGAGTGCACGGGTATTTTGCCCTTGGTGCCAGCCTAGGCAAATACCTCAAAACTTTTAACTCGAGGTTCCTCTATTCAATTAGACTTAAGGATCCTCAAAATCAGTGGCTTACTCTTAAACTTTAGAGTTGCTCACTTATATAAACCCAAGATATGAAAGGTTTGGTGTAAAAATTTGTGAAGAATTTTTGGGGTTTATATAGTGCTCCAAAGACAACAAAATTAATTAAGAATCTGATGTGGGATAAAAGCTAATTTAATCTTAGCCATTGGATCTTAATTTAGTGGTTTAATGAGATTATAAAACCCTAATAAGATTTTGGGCCGAATTGGAATTCAAAACAAATAACAAAAAAAAATTTACTATTCACGTGAATAGAAATTTTTTTTTTATTCCAATTCCCAAAGTGCCCCCATCGTCATTCACCAATCTCTAAGCCACTATGGAACCTCATAAATGATATGTTCAATAATTAAACACATTGAACCATTTATGAATAATTCCTACAGCAATCATATATGCTGTTATATTTGTATTGTGCACTGTTAACCATTGATTCCGACTTTATTGTGTGTGACCTTTTTGGTTCCCCTCAAGTTGGACATGAAATGAATAGTGATAATCTAATCGAACATAAATTATCCTCCAATCAGATGGCCGTTCGAATTTAATAACCAAGGTTGACATCTAGCAACATGCCAAGGCCCCCAAATGAGAAGGAAATATATATATATACCCATTCTGTATGCGATTTACATATGATACGATCCCTCGCCTCACTGTATCCCCACCTATTGACCTAGGGTACGGAAAGTGTCTACCCATATGGTCAAAGGTATGATGTTGATAGTGTCATGAATCGTGCTAACCCAAGAATCTCACATGATTTTTCCGCTGTGGCCACAGTCTCAAGCACTTATCACACTTATCAACATGCGAACTAGAATACTAATCTTATAAGAAAATATTATCCGAGAGAGTGGCGATTCTCTGTTGTATCTTTACAAACTTCATGTGTTTCAACAAATGACCCAATCATACCCTTATGATCGGATCTTTTGAACCGGGGAAGGAGAATGTCAAAGTTATTTGATCCACACATAAGATTGTAACGACCTCAAGTCTAAGGACTAGTCATATAATCGATACATGAAAGTTCTCACAGATACATGGAATAAACACTCCATATGAAAACTTTTGGTGGTCAGTTCAATGGACACGAGCAACTCATGCATCCATGTGATACACCAAGCAGACAGATCTCCGCTAGTAGCCTATGAGATCGGCTACCCTACTTAAGGGTGGATTATATCATCATGCTAGTCTCCCCGCTTTGTGAACGCCCAGATTATTCACAAAACTATGACTATGAACATTTAAGAGAAATGATTCTCATAAGGCGTGGAAGTCATCGCCTTATTACTCCAAGGGCTTTATTACAGTGTTGATGATTCATATAAGTTATGTAAGACACGTATAATAAAGATTTCCATTTTATTAATTAATGAAAATATTACAAATACATGTACATATAGCCATTCCACAAGTTGGGTATAGGGCATATCCCTAACAATCTCCCACTTGCACTATAGCCAACTAGTATGAATCTGGACTATATACTCTCGGGTGTGCCTATCATGCTTTTGTTGAGTCATCTCTTTAGTTAGAGAATCTGCAAGATTATCTTCTGTGGGTATTTTCTCTATAATAACTTCTTTTCTCTCAACAATCTCCCTGATGAGATGAAATCGTCTGAGTACATGCTTGGATTTCTGGTGGGACCTTGGTTCCTTTGATTTAGCAATGGCACCCATGTTGTCACAGTACATCGTGACGCCATTCTTTATCACGGGAAGCACTTCCAGCTCCGTGATGAAATTCTTTATCCAGACTGCTTCTTTAGCTGCCTCAGATGCTGCAATATACTCGGCTTCAGTGGTGGAGTCTAATGTAGTTGACTGCTTTGAGCTTTTCCAACTTACAGCACCACCATTTAAAGTAAACAGATATCCTGTTTGCGATCTGCTGTCATCCCTATCAGTCAGAAAGCTCGCATCACAGTAACCAATGACTTTCATCTCAGAACAATCTCCGTATGTCAAAAACATATCCTTAGTTCTTCTCAGATACTTGAGGATTGTTTTGACAGCTACCCAATGTTGCTCAACAGGACTTGCCTGATACCTACTCGTTATGCTAAGAGCATAAGAGACATCAGGTCTTGTACATAGCAGGGCGTACATGATCGATCATATTGCTGAAGCATAAGGAATCCAACTCATACGCTCTCTATCTGAAAAAGTATGTGGACATTGCTCCTTAGATAATTTGATTCCATGACAAGTAGGTAAATTACCTCTTTTGGAATCTTCCATTTTGAACCTTTTCAAAACTTTATCTATATACGTAGATTAAGAAAGTCCTAACAACCTCTTAGATCTATTACGGTAGATCTTAATGTCGAGGATGTAGGCTACTTCTCTCAAATCTTTCATGGAGAAATTCTTAGATAACCATTGCTTGGTGGCTTGCATCATAGGAATATCATTCCCGATGATTAATATGTCATCGACATATAATACAAGAAATACAACATCACTCCCACTACTTTTCCTGTAAACACAAGGCTCGTCTACATTTTTGATTAAGTCTAATTCCTTGATTGTCTCATCAAATCGTATATTCCAACTTCTGGAGGCTCGCTTGAGTCCATAAATGGATCGTTTAAGCTTGCATTAAGGAAAGCTGTTTTGACATCCATCTGCCAATAATCAAAGTGTGCAGCTAGTGCCAGTAAAATTCGAATGGACTTGATCATTGCAACAGGTGATAAGGTTTCATCATAGTCAATTCCTTGGATTTGTCTATAACCTTTCGCCACTAACCTAGCCTTATAGGTTTGGATGTTGCCTTCTACATCAGTTTTACGCTTGTAAATCCACTTGCAGCGTATGGTTTTTATCCCTTCAGGTGCATCTACCAAGTCCCAGACTTGATTCTGATACATATAGTCTATTTCAGATTTCATGGCCTCAAGCCACTTGACTGAATCAATGTCACGCATTGCTTCGTCATAACTGGTGGGATCGTCATTATCAATGACCTGATCATGTTCCTCATTAATATGGAAACCATATCTTTAAGGCTCATGTTTTTCCCTACTAGACCTTCTGAGTTCATAACCTTGTGGTTGTTCCGTCGCTGCCCTTTTGAGGGGCCTGGGGTTTAGTTCTATGTTACTTTGTTCTTCTCGTACCTCATCGAGGTCAAGTATACTCCCACTATATTTCTTGAGAAGGAATTCATTCTCTAGAAATTTAGCATTTCGTGAGACAAATGTTCTTTGTTCATTTGGGACGTAGAACACGTATGCTCTTGAGTTCAAGGCATATCCTAAAAACTTACATTTAACTGCCCTATCATCCAATTTGTTAGTTTGTGTGAGCTTGACATATGCGTCACATCCCCAAATTCTTAGATAACTAAGACTGTGACGTTTCCCAAAACATAACTCAAATGATGTTTGACTAACAGTCTTGGAAGGAACTTGGTTTAGTAGTAGTATTGCGGTTTCTAAAGCAAGACCCCAAAATTAAAGAGGTAGATTTTTGCCTGGCATCATTGATCGGACCATATCTAATAATGTCTGATTTCTCCTTTCGGAGACCTCATTATGTAGTGGAGTTCCTGAAGGAGTCCACTGGGAAACAATGTCATTTTCTCTCAAGTAATCTTGAAATTCGTTGCTTAAGTATTCACCACATCGGTCAGACCTTAGTGCCTTAATACTTTTATTAAGTTGGTTTTCTACTTCAGCCTTGAAGTCTTTGAATTTCTCAAATGCTTCAGATTTGTACCGCATAAGGTACACATACCCATATCGTGAATAATCATCGATAAAGGTAATAAAGTAGGAGAATCCACCTCTAGCGGTGACTGACATTGGTCCGCATACATCAGAGTGTATGAGTTCTAATGTCTCTGATGCACGCTGTCATTTACCTTTGAATGGAAATTTGGTCATTTTACCAAGTAAACAAGACTCACAAGTTCCATAAGGTTTATATTTGAAGGGTTTGAAATACCCATCCTTATGTAGCTTAGTTAATCTTGTTTCATTGATATGACCTAAGCGACTGTGCTATAGAAGTGATTCATTGAGATTATTCTAGTTAACGTTTTATATATTAGAGGTTGAACATTCTTTGTTATTTTGTAAGACATAGATACAATTATTCAAAATACCATCTCCATATTTTATTTCATTGAAATAAATAGAACATTCATTACAACTTATTAGGCATGAAAAGCCTTCATTACATAAAGAATAAATTGAAATGATGTTCTTTACTAGAGAATGTACATAAACACAATCTTCTAAGTCTAAAACTAAGTCATTCGAAAAAACTAATGAATAAGTCCTCACGCACAATGCAGCCAGTTTTGCTCCATTACCCATGCGTAAGTCAACCTCCCCATGACGGAGTCTCCTACTAATTCTCAAGCCCTGCACATTGTTACACAAGTGAGTCCCACAACCGGTGTCAAACACCCAAGTAGAAGGTTCAGAGTTTTGAGAATATAGTTCAATCATATACAACATACCTGAAGCATTGGCCAATTTTTCAATGTGGTCAATCATCTGAAGCACATGTCCACTAACAGATCCTTCCTTATACCTTGTTTGGAATAAGGCACATGACACTTAGAATCTCACGGTATGAACGGAAGTTGCATACAACTCCTTCAAGTGAAAGATGATGGTTTGAGCAACATATCTTCGTGAGCTTTCTGAAGTTCGTCCGACATAGAGCCAAGCATTATGCAAACTGCTTGCTCATCATCATCGATGTGTTTCTTCCAAGCATCAAATGTATATTGGTCAGCATCTTCTGCGGGTTCAGGGGGAAATGGCCTTTCAAGAACATAGAAAATCTTTTCTTGTCGTAAGACAATTTTAGGGTTTCTAAACCAGTCATTGTAGTTGTCCCCTTTGAGCTTATGCTCATCAAGGATGGAACGAAGTGATACTCTGTTTGCCATTTGAATGTTTTTGAAATATTTTAACCCATTTGTTAAGAGAAAATGTTAAAATCAGGAATATGTTTTCATTAATGTTTCAAAATAACATGGGCTTTTAATATTATGAAGTTGCTCCCACTCAATTGTTTTAAAATTTTAAGCAAATCGCATCAACCCCAATATGATGGATTTCTTGTAGGCAAGGATCCCATTATCATCATTTCATCACTCCGACTAGGGCCGATCGTTATAAAATACGATAATTAGGTAGGTTCCCAACCAATTTATGATATAAATCACAATTCCTTGATCATTGAGTTGGGCAATCAAACATGCCATAGCTTATACTAGTCCTTGTGGACACCCAATATTTGCCACTAAGTTATAAGACCACGCCTAAGGGTCGCTGCGTCTTATGACTCAAAAAAGTCAAACCATTGTCAATAGTATGATTTAGGGACAAATTGGTATTGGTCAGTCTGGTAAAGCCTAGTCCTGCCAATACGGTTTAAGCCCTTTGGGTCTATACTTTACAATGGGAGGTAAATTTTAGACTTAAATTATTATTGAGGATTTTAGCAAGTTTAAGTGAATAACAGTCAAATTTATTCCTCCATTGAAAATTCTCCAAAGGGAGGGTGGAGCGAACTCTCTTAAATACACTTACCTTTTAGGCTCTTATTGCCTTAGTGACAGGAATAAACAATAGATCCTCCAAATTAGTCCAACACTTTAAATATGCTTTAAGGTAAGCTTTGAGTAAATGATTATCTAGATGTCTTACAGCTTTTCCTTTTGGCTATAAAAAGGTAGTGAGTGAAGGAAGACACCAAATCATTATCTAACTCTAGTAATACCTTTGGTTAAATTAACTTTAGTTTGTAAAGTTTTATTAACCCCTTTGTCCCACCCCACTTGTATCTTTTATAATGTCTTTTATTATAAATAAGTTATTTATATTTATTAGCCTTAAAGGTAATAAATCTCTAAGTTCATCACAGAATACTTAATTAGCTAAGGGATAAGCAATACACTATCTATTTCTTAGAAAGTCTCTAGATGTTTGCACCCTAAAATAATCATGCCAATTCTAATCATACATAGAATCATCAAGCATATGAGTTTTAATATGTTGGAATTATTTTAGGCATTAAATAACTTTGATTAATATTTAATTATGATATTGCATTTTAATTTATTCAATAAATTTACTATTCACGTTTTTCTGCACACACGTGAACTTTAAATGCAATTTCACAATTCCAAATCTTAACCAAATCATGCAAAACTTGTGCCTAAAATTAAGTTCAGGGTGTTAGCTTTCCCACGAGCGTTTAAACACCCAATTTCGAGTTCAAATGAGAGAGAACTAATCAAAATAAAAACGACGCGCTGATACCACTGTTGGGAAACGGCCGCGAGTACGCAGCGGAAAATTAAAATTATTATGCCGCTTTCCCTTTACCCAAGACCCATTTGTTTTGATTAATATACAAGCCTAGGCATGTTACTATATATTCTAAGCATAAAACTCATAAAACATGCAAAGAACATATACCTAAACATGCTAACTATCATAAGAACTCTAAATAAAATAAAGAAAGAAAAAGACTTACTTGAACCGTAGACTCCTCCAGTCCTCCCTCCAATCTACAAGCTTTTCTCGAACTCAGCAAGCTCTTCCATGTTCCAATGAGCCACCCAAGTGTGTGGCCTCCAAAGATGCACACACCAAAGCCAAAACTCAACGGCATGACTACGCCTTGAGTGCACGGGTATTTTGCCCTTGGTGCCAGCCTAGGCAAATACCTCAAAACTTTTAACTCGAGGTTCCTCTATTCAATTAGACTTAAGGATCCTCAAAATCAGTAGCTTACTCTTAAAATTTAGAGTTGCTCACTTATATAAACCCAAGATATGAAAGGTTTGGTGTAAAAATTTGTGAAGAAGTCTTTGGGTTTATATAGTGCTCCAAAGACAACAAAATTAATTAAGAATCCGATGTGGGATAAAAGCTAATTTAATCTTAGCCATTAGATCTTAATTTAGTGGTTTAATGAGATTATAAAACCCTAATAAGAGTTTGGGCCGAATTGGAATTCAAAACAAATAACCAAAAAAAATAAAAAAAATTTACTGTTCACGTGAATAATAATTTTTTTATTTTTTTTATTCCAATTCCCAAAGTGCCCGCATCGTCATTCACCAATCCCTCAGCTACTATGGAACCTCATAAATGATCTGTTCAATAATTAAACACATTGACCTATTTATGAACAATTCCTACAGCAATCATATATGTTGTTATATTTGTACTATGCACTGTTAACCATTGATTTCGACTTTGTTTTGTGTGATCTTTTGGGTTCCCCTCAAGTTGTACATGAAATGAATCGTGATAATCTAATCGAACATAAATTATCCTCCGATCAGATGGTCGTTCGATTTCAATGACCAAGGTTGATATCTAGCAATTTGCCAAGTCCCCTAAATGAGAAGGAAAGATATATATACTCATTCTATATGCGATTTACATATGATACGGTCCATCGCCTCACTGTATCCCCACTTATTGACCTAGGGTACGAAAAGTGTCTACCCATATGGTCAAAGGTATGATGTTGATAGTGTCATGAATCGTGCTAACCCAAGAATCTCACATGATTCTTCCGCTGTGGCCACAGTCTAAGCACTGATCACACATATCAACCGCAAACTGGAATACTACTCTTATAAGAAAATATTATCCGAGAGAGTAGCGACTCTGTTGTATCTTTACAAACTTCATCTGTTTCAACAAATAACCCAATCATACCCTTATGACCGAATCTTTTGAACCGGGGAAGGAAAATGTCAAAGTTATTTGATCCACATATAAGATTGTAAAGACCTCAAATCTAAGGACTAGTCATATAATCGATACATGAAAGTTCTCACAGACACATGGGATAAACACTCCATATGAAAACTTTCGGTAGTCAGTTCGATGGACACGAGCAACTCATGCAACCATGTGATACACCAAGCGGACGGATCTCTGCTAGTAGCCTATGAGATCGGCTACCCCACTTAAGGGTGGATCATATCATCATGCTAGTCTCTCCGCTTTGTGAACACCCAGATTATTCACAAAACTATGACTAGGAACATTTAAGAGTAATGATTCTCATAATGCGTGGAAGTCATCGTCTTATTACTCCAAGGGCTTTATTACAGTGTTGATGATTCATATAAGTTATGTAAAACACGTATAATAAAGATTGACATTTTATTAATTAATGAAAATATTACAAATACATGTACATATAACCCATCCACAAGTTGGGTATAGGGCATATCACTAACAATTAATACATTCTTTCTCAATTAACTCAATAATTGTTGGGGTTTTATGAGGGCGGCGTAGCGGAAAGAGCGCGGTTTGGGCGAAATTGTAGTTTATAATTTTTAAACTTACGAATAAATTATTCAATATCCAATATTAATAATTCATTCATATTTCACCTAAAAATATTTTTTCGATATCATATAACGACATAAATAATATAGAAACATCGCGAAACTTTTGCGAAAACGTTTTTCCGCAAAATAGCATAAAACGCGTTTCCGGCTAAAATGACCGAACCATGCACATGGGGACTGCCCAGGTCATCCCCAAAAATATTTGGACAGTTCGTGGGCTGCCCGAACAGTGACCAGTTCACTTTTTGGGCAACTGTTACCCGGTAACATCTTTTTTCGCTGTTTTCGCGTATTTTCACTCCGAATCAATTTCCGGTAATTATTTTTCTTGGACAATTAAAATAAACTAAATTATTTTAATTACTCAATACTTAAAATCTTAAAATTTAAACCAATAAATCAAATTTCTGATAATTACCGAATTGACCCCATAACTTTGTATTTTGATCATTTTGGTCCTCAAATTGTCAAATACATATTTACGTGATTCCAAATCAATCCCAAAATGATTTATACTTGTCTAATACATGAAAATATAAATTGCAACATAAAATCCAAATTTTTGTTAAATTTCCGAGAAGCCCCAGAATTTTCCAGATTTTGCATTTTAGTCATTTCTTGTTCAAAACAAGTCAAGTTCAAATCCAATCAATCTCAAATTTAATATACATCATAAATACATCATAATTCACAACATATATAAAAAGCCCCAAATTTGGAAAAGGGTTATGAAGCCTAATTTTATAATTTCTTCAATTTGAATAAATACACCAAATTAAACAAATCCAATACTTTAATCCAATCTTTACCGCACCAAACAAGTCTCACCATCATGAAACAACTCAAGAACAATTCTAGGTCATAAATATGTTGCCTTAAAACTCTAGAATGGCAACATGATTACTAATTAATCAAAAGAATGCTTAATAACCATTTATAAGCATACTTAGTTCATACACACATGCAACATCTTTCCAACAAGTTTCCAATCAATTAATTTCCATAATTAAAGAGTAAAGAAAATTCTAAGTAACCCATATTGAAGCTTAGAAACATGGAAACAATTTTCAATTTGAAGGAAATGAGAAAATACTTACAAAAACATATTTTTCCTTAAGCTTTTGTTTTCTCCTTCAAGGTTTTCTCTCAAACTTTACTTAGTAAAATATATTGTAACTTGCGTTATTAAAAACCAAATGAAAAATTATGTTATTAAAAACCAAATGAAAAACAAAACCCTTTCATTTTCCACCCCTTGGCCGAAACTTGCAAAGAAAATATCAATATATTTTAATTTTTTGTTTCAACAAATTAAATGGTAATAATAACTTTAAGGTTACTTGTTTCAAATGATAACATTTATCATAAAGTAAACTTTACAAGTGAACCAATAGAATCATGCCATTTCTTAATGTTAATCATCGCAAAGATATTATTTTTCAATTAATTTAATTATTTATAATTAAATACAAAAATTTTAAATATATGTATTATATTTACATTAAATATCCCAAATACATATATTAATGATATATGTCAAATATCTCAATTTAACAATTAATTAATGTGTATTTAATAATATCAAATATTAAATACAAATACACATTAATTAGAAAATAACCATTAGGTCTCTTTGCATGTATTTTTCGTTTAACGGTAAAACGATTTATAAATAATCTCAATTATTCATAAAAGTTGCCCTAGTGCTCTACGAGTATATTTCATAAGTGAGACTCTCAAGATTCAGGCATATCCGTCACGAAATCCAATTTCGTGTCCATAATTCACCCACCCATAAATTATGACGACCACGGATAAACTCGTTGAATCATACAGGTCAATGTCATTGCATACGTATAATCCATCTGTCATAGGTATCCAGATTATCCCAGAGCTATAGATATAAACGTCAAATCTCTATAGGTATAATCGTGTCGACGTATCTATTAGAAATCTTCTAAATAACACTCGGAACCTACTTCCAAAGTATACCACTACCATGGATGTAACATACAGCTAATCATATAATGAATACATATGCCATGTACACAGGACTGACGAATAATATGCCTTGTACATAGGACTGACGGATCCTATCTTGATACACACAGGATATCATTAGCATAGTCCACACCCAATGAACAGGCGGAGGTCTGATCTTTAGAGATCAGTGACATGACTGCCATCTAAGTGTGGAGGATAACTCATATATCCACAATGGTATCTCAAGTCAAAGAATAACTATGCTACTCAACCCAAGAAGATTCCTATTGATGTTGGTGTACCATCTATTAGGTAATCTTCGGTGAGTCGTTCAATGTTTATCAAATAAACACCTACACGTCTATACGAGTCTCCCGAGACTCATGGTTCATTGGGATAAACCATCGAACCAAGTCCGATATACAATATGTACTGGTCTTAATGGATTTTATTAACCAATCCGTGTCAGTAAATCTTGACCAGGAACTTAATTTGATAATATATTTCTAGTAATGTCACTTCCCAATGTCAATTACAACCTACGTTGTAATTGTGCACTACATTATATATTATTGAGTCTTTGTCTAATATATATATCATTAAACATGATTTAGTTTCAATCTGATGAATTAGATCAAATATATATTATAAAAGACAAGAGGTGCAACCATAAATAAGTAATATTATGGAAAAAAAAGTATTGCTCATATTTATGAATCAAAACATAAATACGATCTGGATTGGCGCTTAGAGCACCAACCCTAACAATAATATCAATACACTACTCTACGAATCTACTGAAAGCATATGAAAATCTTACAATCACATCAAAATAATGATTTTTTACTAGGATGTCTTACCAAACTTCCGAGGGCACCAACAGACTCCAAAGGCGCCCACAAACATTTAGGAATTAAAAGAATTTAAATGGAAGCACCCACGGTTGTGGGTATCACTATTCCACATTTGGTTTTGCCTCATTTTTTCTCAAAACCAAGCATCAATCGAAAAAACTATCACCACTGCCTTATAGTATATCCCACAAGTTTCAATTTGGTAGGTGGATTACTCTTGTTTTATGGTTTTTCTAAAGAGTGTTTTAAAAAATTTGTTTCAATAAATATTTACTTTTAAATCATAGGCATTTGATTTCACTTATATTATGATATGCTAGGTTTTCACCACGGTGCTCTTACGATGTTTTTATTTGTTTAATGATTTTTGAACTCGATGTTATGCTCGTATAGGGTCATATTCATCTGTAGTGGACTAACCCGTTACCCTTTGTTTGTTGAGATATATACCATATAGTATAATGTAATATATAAATGAAATTTATTTTATGTAATAAACGATATAGTCATTTATTTATCAAAGAGTTAATTTTAAAGTAAATTGGGATATTGTAGACACTATATTTTTACGCATACAGCGATGATGAATCTCCTACGGGGATACCCCTGAAAATTGGACGATTGTAAGATGATTGCCAAGAATGAAAGGGAGTCCAAGGAATATAACCAAAAGCTAGCCGGACATCACCTATGTCCGGCCTTTTTTCTCTTAAACCAGGATATCTGGCCGCACTCACTCTAAAAATCCTAAATCTAGTTGGACAAGTCATAGCTGTCATTGAATGTTCAGATTGTCAGTCACCAAAGACACATTATCTTATTGTGGCTGGCCAGATATGAAATTCAAATTTAACATCCGACCATACATGTATTAAAGTGGTCAACGCACGTGTAAATTTTTAAAAGCTTAAGTTAATGACTGATTAATAGTCAGTCTGACTTACAAACCGGACATTGATTGAACATTACATTTTATAGTAATGTCGTAACGTTAGACAGGAGGGAGGCAATGGGGGATTATGTTCCCCTTCCATTCTCATATCCTCTCATCTCACTATAAAAATAGGGATTTCCCCCCTCAAAATTCATCTAGAATTCACCAAAAGGAAACTCTGCTAAAATTCTTATATGTGAAACCCTAGAGAAAGATGAATAAACACTAATCCTTGGAATTCCCGGCCATTTGGTACGAATCCAGTGACAACCCAGCATTCAGAGGCATTTTCTTGAGCTAGACAACACACAAAGGTATGACCTGAGGGCACTATTGTTAAGATTTTTTTTCTTAAACAATATCTCCGATCGGAATGGCCACACGTTCGGCTGGACATGTACACATAATTAGAACATCCAGTCGGCTTCTCTGAATCCAGGCTAGAATATATGCACTTCAAATTCCAATAACCGTCAATTTCACAAGTCATATATGAGGTAAGTTTTTCTCTCATGCCTCCAAAATCACAAATCCAAGCTTTTAAAATCAAAACTTTCTCAAACATTCTTATTAATAAAAGTAACTGGTAATAAACTTGGCTAACACCCTAAAGTGCTTAAAAATAAGTCTCGAATAAAAAAAATAAGTAATATCAACTTGAAAAAGAAAGGTTCACTCAATGATTTGGAATCTGGCTGGCACTACTTCACTTCGCCAAAGAGAATTGCAATTCCTGCCGATAATTTTGTATGAGATGTGCTTGGAATCGTCACTTGTTACATCAAAATGGTGTTAGAAAAAGATAAAAATTATGAAACATCTTAATGCTTGCTCAAGGTTTTTTGGAGAAGTGACAAGGAAGAATGAATTGACCGCTATTTATAGGAAAATGGTTGGATGTTTTTTGTGTGAAATGAGTGGCTAAGATTGTGCCACATCGCTCAATCTAGGCCATTCTCGAAATTTACTATAGCATCCATGGTTGTCACGATCTTTGACTTCCTTCTTCACTCAAATTTGGAAACATGACCAATGAGGACGTTGTAGGTCTCGGTCTTAGATTTCTGACGATATAAAATTCATAAAAATTGGAGATCGTATGAAAAAGTTACGACTTAAATAGTAAGGGAATCAGGAGTAGAACCAGAAATAAATTTCGTATTGAAATTGCAAAGGATTCATCGAAGGTCCGAAATATAATTCCACAAGTGCATACATGCTTGAGCATGATTTATATCATGTATTATGCCATGTATAACATAGTAATCATCGGAATTACCGGGGTATTACATAAGAACACCATATTTTTGTTTCAGTTAATATGTTCACATCAATTCCTATAGTAAATATAGCAGATATGTACTTCATAAAAAATTGAATGACATTGTTAATTTCTTTCTCGTAGAAACATGGTTCATTAATATTCATGATCATGTAAAATAATTTGACTGCATGATTGAATGAAGCATCCATTTTCGGGAATCTCGCTTTAATCCATATAGGTTTATAGGGATTATTCCTTTAGGTTGATCAACTAGTGACCACACCAGATCAATCTATTTTGGATTTCATAGTTTCAAACCATCTTCTATAATTAATATCTAATATCATTTCATCGCAGGTTCTAGGATCATCCTTATGCATCTATTCTTCTATCTAGAATAATTCAAAATCATTGTTTAGATAGAAAAAAAAATTATGCGAAATGTACTTTATCCTAGAGGATCTACGAAGAGTTTGGTCTATATAAGGCTGAGTATCAGATCAAACAAGTTGATCCACATGAACAGAGTCATCAATATGAATAGGCTCATCTATCTAACATTTGAGCAATATAAAACTTTTCTGGTTTGTATCTAGCTGTAGACATGGTACAGAGGTACGGTGACGCTGTCCGGGCTCGTGGCCCGTTGGGAGTACGGAGTAGCCCGCGGGGGACTAAATCGGAGAATAAATGGAGTCGCCACCCAGTGTGAACTGGGAAATGATTTAAGGCCGCACTCACCACTCGCAAGGGAAGACCTCAAACCGTTGGATTCAGAATGGTCTCTTACTTATGCCAATTGTAATGAAAGGATTTATACAATAATATAACCAAGTCTTATGCAACACATGTAAGATAATTTAATCAACACACAAGTTTTTACACCCATAAAGGTAAATAAAAATGAAGGCAAATGCATAATTCCATAAACATATTAAACAAAGAAGTGTGAAAATGTAAATAAGTAATAACAGTAAAAACGTTAATAATAAAGAGAAATGATTAAGTATGTAATGCAAAAGAAATGACCAAAGAGGCCAACATGCATAAAATATAATAAAGAAGAGTCTGCCCACTGTATGCGCGTTCGTGTAGCGTTCAGAAACGCATTCGAACGGTATGGGATATGATGAATGGTAAAACAGAATGCATGCGTTTGTGTAGCGTTCGGAAACGCGTTCAAATGAAGTGAGGCAGAATGCATATATTCGTGTAACATTTGAGAACGCGTTCGAACGAGATTACCAAAGTGGTAAAAAATGACATACACACGTGCGTGAATGTTTCTCAAGCGGTACGTGGAATTGTATCCCAAGTACAGACCGCACTACCATCCATTCGGATTTGGCTACGAAATTTATGTCTGGGTTTCCATCCGATATACCACGAGAGGCAACACTCAAGCATTAACACAGCGTGAATGCGAAGTAAAAAATGACAACCAAAAAGGTGAATAACAAGATAAACAGAAGAAAGGTGTGACCAAGAGCTTTGGCCAACGTCCATATGGGATCTTGTATACCCAGCGCGGCAAAACAATATGGTAAAGGTAGCCTTTAGGCATTTCCCTCTAATGGAGGACCTTTAATCCAACACGATTAGCCCATGCGCACCAAATGACGACGCAAAAGTAAATAGACGGAATAACATGCAGAAAGTAAATGATAGAATAATAAAAGAGATGCGACCAAGGCCGACATCTATATGGGACTTCATATGCCCGATTGGACGTACTTCACATTCAATCAAGTATACTTTGTCTGATGCGGCAAAACATCGTGGTAAAGGTAGCCTTTAGGCATTTCCCTCAAATGGAGGACCTTTAATCCAACGCGATCGGCCCATGCATACTAAATAGCAATGTATAAATAAATAAAGCGTAACATGTAGAAAGTAAAGAACGGAATAATAAAAGAGATGCAACCAAGGCCAACATCTATATGGGACCTCGTATGCCCGATTGAACACATTTCACATTTAATCAAGTATACTTCATCCAGCGCGGTAAAACATTATGGTAAAGGTAGCCTTTAGGCATTTCCCTCAAATGGAGGACCTTTAATCCAACGCGATTAGCCCATGCGCACCAAATTACGACACAAAAGTAAATAGACGGAATAACATACATAAAGTAAATGACAGAATTATAAAAGAGATGCGACCAAGGCCGACATCTATATGGGACTTACCCGATTGGACGTATTTCACATTCAATCAAGTATACTTTGTCCGACGCGGCAAAACATCGTGGTAAAGGTAGCCTTTAGGCATTTCCCTCAAATGAAGGACCTTTAATCCAACGCGATCAGCCCATGCGTACTGAATAGCAATGTATAAATAAATAAAGCGATAACATGCAGAAAGTAAATAACGGAATAATAAAAGAGATGCAACCAAGACCAACATCTATATGGGACCCCATATGCCCGATTGAACGTATTTCACATTCAATCAAGTCTACTTCGTCTGGCGCGGCAAAACATCATGGTAGAGGTAGCCTTTAGGCATTTCCCTCAAATGAAGGACCTTTAATCCAACGTAGTTAGCTGATGCGCACTAGATTAACAATGCATAAATAAATAAAGTAATAACATGCGAAAGTAAATAACAGAATAATAAAATAGATGCTACCAAGGCCGACATCTATATGGGACTTCGTATGCCTGATTGGACTTACTTCACATTCAATCAAGTATACTTTGTCTGACGCGGCAAAACATCGTGGTAAGGGTAGCCTTTAGGCATTTCCCTCAAATGAAGGACCTTTAATCCAACGCGATCAGCCCATGCGTACTGAATAGCAATGTATAAATAAATAAAGCGATAACATGCGGAAAGTAAATAATGGAATAATAAAAGAGATGCAACCAAGACCAACATCTGTATGAGACCTCGTATGCCCGATTGAACTTATTTCATATTTAATCGAGTATACTTCGTCCGGCGTGGCAAAACATCATGGTAAAGGTAGCCTTTAGGCATTTCCCTCAAATGGAGGACCTTTAATCCAACGTAGTTAACTCATGCGCACTAGATTAACAATGCATAAATAAATAAAGCAATAACACGCGGAAAGTAAATAACGAAATAATAAAAGAGATGTGACCAAGGCCGACATCTATATGGGATCTCGTATGCCCGAATAGACGTATTTCACATTCAATCAAGTATACTTCATTCGGCGCAGCAAAACATCGTGGTAAAGGTAGCCTTTAGGCATTTCCGTCAAATGAAAGACGTTTAATCCAACGTAGTTAACCAATGAGCACTAGATTAACAATGCATAAATAAATAAAGCAATAACACGCGGAAAGTAAATAAAGAAATAATAAAAGAGATGCGACCAAGGCCGACATCTATATGTGATCTCTTATGCCCGAATGGACGTATTTCACATTCAATCAAGTATACTTCATCCGGCGCAGCAAAACATCGTGGTAAAGGTAGCCTTTTGGCTTTTTCCTCAAAAGGATGACCTTTAATCCAACGTAGTTAGCCGATGCGCACTAGATTAACAATGCATAAATAAATAAAGCAATAACATGCGAAAGTAAATAACAGAATAATAAAATAGATGCGACCAAGGCCGACATCTATATGGGACTTCGTATGCCCGATTGGACTTACTTCACATTCAATCAAGTATACTTTGTCCGACGCGACAAAACATCATGGTAAAGGTAGCCTTTAGGCATTTCCCTCAAATGAAGGACCTTTAATCCAACGCGATCAGCCCATGCGTACTGAATAGCAATGTATAAATAAATAAAGCGATAACATGCGGAAAGTAAATAATGGAATAATAAAAGAGATGCAACCAAGACCAACATCTATATGAGACCTCGTATGCCCGATTGAACGTATTTCATATTTAATCGAGTATACTTCATCTGGCGCGGTAAAACATCGTGGTAAAGGTAGCCTTTAGGCATTTCCCTCAAATGGAGGACCTTTAATCCAACGTAGTTAACCCATGCGCACTAGATTAACAATGCATAAATAAATAAAGCAATAACACGCGGAAAGTAAATAACGAAATAATAAAAGAGATGCGACCAAGGCCGACATCTATATGGGATCTCGTATGCCCGAGTGGACGTATTTCACATTCAATCAAGTATACTTCATCCGGCGCAGCAAAACATCGTGGTAAAGGTAGCCTTTAGGCATTTCCCTCAAATGAAGGACCTTTAATCCAACGTAGTTAACCCATTAGCACTAGATTAACAATGCATAAATAAATAAAGCAATAACACGCGGAAAGTAAATAAAGAAATAATAAAAGAGATGCGACCAAGGCCGACATCTATATGGGATCTCGTATGCCCGAATGGACGTATTTCACATTCAATCAAGTATACTTCATCCGGCGCAGCAAAACATCGTGGTAAAGGTAGCCTTTTGGCTTTTTCCTCAAATGGAGGACCTTTAATCCAACGTGATTAGCCCATGCGCACTAGATAGCAATGCATAAATAAATAAAGTAATGACATGCGGAAAGTAAATAACGAAATAATAAAATAGATGCGACCAAGGCCGACATCTATATGGGACCTCGTATGCCCGATTGAACGTATTTCATATTCAATCAAACATACTTCATCTGGCACGGCAAAACATCGTACTAAAGGTAGCCTTTTGGCTTTTCCCTCAAATGGAGGACCTTTAATCCAACGTGATTAGCCCATGCGCGCTAGATAGCAATGCATAAATAAATAAAGCAATAACACGCAGAAGGTAAATAACGGAATAATAAAACGCAAACAATGAATGAACACGAAATTAAATAACAAAATGAAACATGTGCTTGAAAGTTTCTTAAGTGGTACGTGGAGTTGTATCCCAAGTACAGACCGCACTACCGTCCATTCGGATCCAGCTATAGAATTTACGTCTAGGTTTCCATCCGATATACCGCAAGAGATAGCTCGCAATCATTAACTCAACATAAATGAAAATATACGTAAAACATAATGATGCATGCGAGTGATCAACAATAAATAACTGAAAAGATAAATAATAAAGGGTGCCTTCAGGTCTTACCTTTTAAGTTGCTCCTCGGAAGTGTGTTACGTCGTCGCCGGAAGGGTTAATGCTCCGTAACTTTTCTGGTTTTCTGATTCGGTTTTGCTGCTATTGTTCTTGCTGTTTTCTCCGTCTTTCGTCGCTATTTTGGGACTGTTTTTGCTGCCATTTTTTGGCTCTGTTTCGGGGTTATTTTCGGTGATAAAGGCTACTTTTTTATGGGTATTTTGGGCTGTTGTTTAGGTGATTTTTTTAGACTGGTTTTGGCTTTGTTGTATTCGGCTAAGTGGCTTATTACCGAGAGTAGCTGGTTCAGTTTGATTTGTGTATGGCTCTCGGTTGGGGCTACTTGAAGAGTTATTGTTTGTTGTTAACGTGAGTGAAGGGCTGTTTGTACGTGAAGATTTTGTGAGGCACTGTTTTGGCTTTGTGAGGGCTGAGTGTGGTTCACGTGGATGGTTTGTATGTGTTCTTGGTAAAGGACGTGTCTAAAGGCTATTATTTTGTTGTTTATGTCATCGGTAGAGGGCTTAGTTTTTGGTCTCGGTTTGGGTGGTTCTTTGGCTCGCGTTGAAGGGTTTTTTTGGGGCAGTTCTTTTGGTTCGGTAAAGGGGCTGTTGTATGGCTTAATTTTATGATGGTTTGGTTGGTTGGTTTTGTTTGCTTGTGATGGTTCGGTGGCTTGTCAGTTTGCTTATTGTTTGGTGGTGCCAAGAAGGGTCTTTGTGGTGAGGATTTATTTGTTTTCTTATGAGCAGTCGGTCAGGGCTTATTATTCTATTGTTAAGTGAGCAATGTGTGTATGGTGAGTCCGAGAGTGGAGAGTGGGTGAAGGGAGAGACGTTGGAAGCTTTTAGGGTTTGTCTTTTTTGTGGATGACGAGAGTTTGGTGAGAGATGAAGAGGCCAATAGAAGAGGATTTTTCTTTGTTTGATTTATGTTACCGATAGGTTGAGAGAGAGATGTGGTGCCGTGAATGAGAGTCCAGGAAGAGGGAGAGGGTTTGGATTTTGTGTCTTTTATAACAGTGTGCTAGGGTTTCTCATGCATGGGATTTCAAAACAAGGAAACAAATCAAGCCATAAAGGGGATGCATTTTATTAAATTTATTTAGGGAAAGAAATTGTGTAATTTTGGTGGGGATTGGATTCAATATATTTTTAAATTTGGAAGGGGATTTGATTGGATAGGCATGTATTGCATGTGCTTAAATTGTTCTAATTGATTGGGCTTGGGCGGAATGGGCTTTGTGTGGACCTAAAAGGGTTGCATGGGTTTTGGATGGGTGCGTATAGGTATGTGGGCTAATATTCAAAACAGAGATCAACTAAGTGAACCCGAGGCCAAACAAATGAGTTAATTTTGATAATGTATTAATTTTTTTTGAATTTTCCCTTCCAACGTCTGTTTCCCGCGACTTCCGTAACTTATCGGGTAGTGCCTCTATATGAGGCTCATCATCGGGCTTCATGTAAAAAGGCAGTGCCTACACCTGGGTAAAATTTCTTCTTTTCTACTAAGATTCCTTCTCCAAAAGAAACTCCACCAGGTAGACCTAATAGCTATAAGCATCTCTTATAGATAGCAAAGTTTCCCCCGTATAGCGAAAATATTCAGAAAAAGAATAGAAGTAAAGATCAGGATTATTCAATGGAGTTTCCAGTAAAAACCAAGCTATCACAAAAGATGTAGAAGTTCTAGATTCCCAAACCCAGATTCATGAGCAAGTAAAACGAAAGACGTAAAGATATGTGATTAGTTACCTTAACCAAAGAAGTCGATATATGATAAGATCTGACTTATCAATATCTTCATCTCTCAGTTATACCAGTCAAAAAAGTGACCCTGACGGAGTCTATCTCATACCTACCTTACATGAGTAATAGACTCTATCAGGGGATAAAGTATTAAAAACAATGACGCCGACACCCATTGAGACGTAGATTCCTACTCCACCCTATACCAGCCGAGATAAAGATAACCTTAAGGAAATTCGATGAAAATTTAACCTATGTCAAAATAGAAAACAAAGAATGATAGGCCACCCAGGGAAGAACTAAGAAGGATTTAAGAGATAGAAAAGAAAGATCTCGACTTAAGCAAAGTGGATAAGTTAGAAATGCCTGCGGAAATCCATAGACTGGTACAATGCTAATAGAGATTCTTGAAAGTTTAAAAAGGATAGATTTATGAGATGAAAGACAATTGAAAGTTAGCAAAGAATACTAGCATGAATAGTAAGATTATATGGCTACATAGTAAAAGTAAAGAGCATAAACCTAAAGTAAGCCATCGCTAGTCTTGGAAGCATAATATGGAACTTAAAAATAAGTTATGGAAATAAATATTAAAGGAAGCTACGGGAAGCAATAATGAAGTAAATGTTGAGTTTTCTAGGTCAAACCAAGATCTAATTAAGCATATACGTGCGAATACATCAAAGTAAAGTTACGGAAATACTCATTTTGATCGGCTTTTGGATGCGATGAACACAAAACTTTTGCTCCATGGATGAAGCTCTCGGCCGTGCCCCTTTTGTGCTCCTTGTGTTTCGGTCAACCCCTCCATTTGTCCTCCTTGTGTTGTCTTCAAGCTCCAAGCTTTGATAAAGGATTCCATGCTCATGAATGGGTTTCCCAATCACCTTTGTAGGACTCCTTTAGTGTGCTAGCACCTGAGATTTTGCAACAAAATCATGAACCATTGAGCCCTAGGCTCACGGCAAATTGAAAGAGAAATGGAGAAGGCCATTCGGCCATGATGAAGAAGAAAAGGAGAGAGTATTGTGTTTGGTAATTTTTGTTTCTAAACAATTACCAAGTCTCTCACCAAAGTCAAACACTTTTGGTATATGCTTTCCAAAAGCAATTTGGAGGGAAAAGAGCATTAATTGCTCTCAACTACCTCCATCACCAAAAAGGTGACATGACACACATCACAAAAAGTGGATGTGACATGTGAGTGACTTGCGATGTGACTTGTAGGCCCCACTTGATTCAAAATACGAGTGGTCCCGCACACACTCCCGAGCTCGGATTCGCTAATTCCGAATTAACGAATTTTCCGTTGCGATGTAATTAAATCAAATTTAATTAAATAATTTTGCCTAGCAAAATTAATATTCACGTCACTAGCGAATTAATTCTAAATTGACTCGTTCGCCCGAATTAAAATCCAATTTTAATTCCGTGTCGAAATCAAATTTCGTATAATATATCGAATATATTATTTTATCGATTAATTCCAAATTAATCGTTCTCTCTCTTTAAATAATATTTTATCCCAGATAAAATATCTCTGTAATTAATCCTAGATTAATTTTCTCTCTCTATTAATTAATCCCAGATTAATAATGTGCGAGTCATACGTCACCGGTGACTCTTCGGGAAGCGACCCATGAGATCCCTGGATATGTTGGCAGTAAATCTGGTCGTCGGACTATTCGAACACGTACGTACCTAGAACTACGTTTTTACCGATTTACAAGACATGGTTGGCTTCTAGTAAATCACCGTGCCTACCCAATTCTCCAGAAATATTCTTAAAGGAATATGTAATCTATATCAGGCGTAGTATACGTAGTATAGCGTATTGTGATCCAGTATCGGATGTCAAGTGCTAGGCCTGGGGATGGAATTATGTCTGCCCCGTACGAAGCACATATCGGATCTCTGGTAACTAATCTATATAATCGGATAATCATGACCTAGTCTTATTATCCCGATGACTGCAGTACTAAAGAGTACTAGTTTCGTATCATGCGTGATCATCATCTCCATATGACTGGAGTGATACTTCCATCTTGACATCACACCCAATACACTACGATTCTCAATATACCTAGAAGAGGCGTACAAAGAACCTGTTAAATCCCTGGACGACCAAAACTAAAGTATATTGATTGTCGCAAGTATTAGCGATGTAAGTCTCAGGTTAAGACCAAATACACCTACCCTGATTCGGACTTCCATAGACACATAGTCGTACTACCAATGGAATTCCGAGGGGTCTATCCAGAGCGAAGCTATTTCCGTACTATCGGTAAACACAACCTCCTATTACACTTGCATGAGTATCCAATACCCAAATATATGAGAACTATGTCGTTATGCTCCAATAACATGCACAAGTGCAATACTAGTCTATTCCGTATTATCGATGTCCAATCTCGATAATACTACGACTATGGATGTTTTAATGATTAAACCTTAGTGGATTAATATTGTCTCATATCTTATTAATCCGGAACTAATCATATGGACTTTTATCATTTATATATCGTGGTAATCTAATTACAAATGATAAAAGAGCAATTTCCTTTTCCACATAGTTAATTTGTACAACAACACCATGTTCTGTACAAATAGTGATGCTATGGGTCATTATTGTCCAACAGTAAAGTGTATATAGTAATAATGGATAATATGGCTTGAGATAGTACTATAAATGGAAACCTCATCATAGTTGATCGGATTTATAGAAACTTTAATACTTGGAGTAGTCGACACAGATTCTGATGGTATAAGCGATAACTCTTCTATTCAGTAGTCATGACCCCAGTAGGTGTATAGGTACCCAATCTGAAACGTGTATTTTCAGATCCCCAAAGAAAGCAAGTATCTACCCTTATACTCAGATCTAGTAAGGAGAAGAACCAGTAAATGGGTGTATTTAACATGATAAACGGGTCGAGAAATGGCTACATAGCCAAACATAAGAAGTTCAAAGGAATATAGATAAGAAACATAAGATAGAATAACTCGGAGTCACAATAAGTCAAGCCCAAACCTGGAGGCCATCATTGAATTAGGAATCCTTAAAGAAGTAAACTCATAAGAATCTCATTGTATTGAGAAAGAAGAACTAAAAAAGAGTAGCACCAAAACCGAGAAAATATAGTGGAGATGCCATAGGTAATTAAAGTTGATGAAGTTCTCAGTGGGATAAGGACATAAGGAGTTCAAAGGACTAAGATGAGAAAAAAATCTAAGTAGTGGTGTAGACTTCATAAGGAGGAATAGCATATAAAGTATAGTAGGAATTTTAGAAAGGATAAGGACTTAAGAGAGTTAAGCAACAGAAACTAGTAGAAATGGGTATAAAAGCAACATGATGAAGTAATTAGATAGCATAATTCTAGAGAATGCTCATGATAAGAGGTATTATAATCGACAGTCGGGTAGCGAATCAAGAGTGAAGTTGAAAAATGAGACAACTCAGATTGTACCTAGTAGAAGTATCTTAGTGGGGGAGCTGAAACTAGTAAACATGAGAGTCCCGGATTTATTGATGAACAAAACACGCAACCACATCATGGGTAGCTGATAAGATCACCGCCACAAGGAAGGCGTCAGAATCGATCCCCACCCTCCCAACCCTTGTTAGAACCCGACAGCAGAGATGGACCACGATATTCACCTCAAAGTTGCCCCATAAAAGAGATGAACCTGTGAAGGATATCATACCTTTAGATTACATAAGTTTCAGACATAGAATGAAGCAGAATAAAAGATGAAAATAACACTAATCATAATATTTGAAAGTAAAACTGTCAAGATGCGACGACAATTTAAGAAAAATAATTTGTAAATGAAGACTGAAGTACATCACAGCGAGATCTCTCAGTGTTGGATTGGAACCAAGTTATATTATGTTTTAACTCTTGTGATCTCTGAGAAGTATCTAGCAATAGTCTAAGTTAACTAAACCATCACAGGTTTGAGATAGCCTTAGCCACAATGAATAAATCTTTAAGGTATAATATGCATAAATGGACCTCGGGTAAAGATAAGATTTACAAGTAATGCAACCAAGCATAAAGAACAAGTCGTGTGAAAGACAGTGACCATATCGTGCTAGCAAAGTAATCAAATGTGCAGAATAGTAAACCAGAATAGTATAACCCATGTTAACATAGTAATAAAGAACATAGCTTTAGTATAAATGTATATATAATCAGGCTTCGTATAGATATCTTGCCCAAGAACTCATTAGCCAATCAAGAAGAATCACTAGAGAAAGAACTACCCTGATATAACATATTAAATATAAGAAACATTAGGGGATAGTAAGAGTACTTGGAGAGGTTAGTTATAAATCACGAAGACCAAAACCCAGAGATAGTCATAAATGTGAGGACTCGAAAAAGGAAACTTATAAGTAAAGAAGGTTTAGTAAGGCGGAAAACTGAGAATGTCAAATAGTTGGTCAAGATAAGATAATAAACGTTAAGATAAGGTTTATCTTGGAAAGTCATTTAAGTAGAATAGCTGAAGAACTCAAAGTAAACACAGGTCAATGGAAAGTGAAGATTATAGGATATAACATAAAGTATTATGGGATACTTTAAATATGAAGAGTAACTGAAGTTCTTAAGTTATTGTTGTCACGAAAGGAAGTATGGAGGTTCCAAATCAGAAGAGAACTAAGATGAGTAGGATGGAAGGCAATGAACATAGTATGATTTTGGAACTGATATTTATATGAATAGTTGAGATAAAGAAAGTTGAATATAGATAGAGGTTTAGAAATGAGATATCCCTAATACGTAAGAATAGTTAAAGTATGACAAGAGTTTTCCAAAAGTTTTAAACCCATAAGAAAGATAAGTATAGCATTAGTAAAAAGAAAGGTAAGGAAGGTAAGTGTAGCAAAATCATAAGATATTCACGAATCGAGACAAATCCGTGAGTTAGACCCTAGAAAGGATTCGAGGACGAATCCTATTTAAGGGGGGACAATTTGTAACGACCGAAAATCTCAGCTACTGTTACATCGTGGGATGAGTTTTATATATTATAAATTATGTTTGAGCACATATACATTCATGAAACGACTTTGGGGATAATCGGTAAATTCCTCGAAATTCCGTTACGAAACTGTATTATGTTCCACTTCGAATAGCCCATGGTATTTCGACCATACGTTTCTCGTACGAACTCCAATTTTTATGCATTTTATATCACCGGAAAGATGAGATCGAGAACTACAACTTTCACGTTGAAAACCTTTCCCAATTCGAAGAAAAAATTGGTTGAAAATGTAGATAAAAAATTTAGATGAATAGTAACTCGGGACCTATCTAGAGAATTCCACATCTTTCTTAAAAATTCTGATTTTTTTTCAATTAAAAGTGTTGCCAATTGAAGAAGAAGAGAAGAGGAAAGAAGAAATAAGAAGAAGAAGAAGAAAAAGAGAAAAGGAAAGAAAAAATAGAGAAAATGGCTTCCCAATTATGAGAGACTTGGAAGATGAAGGAAACAACAAGAAATGAGGTAAGACTCACTTGACCCAAAACTTGGTATGTTGGATTTTGAAAGCATGATGATAAAATTGAAATGTTAGCACGATAAGGATTGCATATTGGTGATTGATAAATGAAGAAAGTGATTGTTGAAGTTAAGTACCCAAATTTTGAAAGTTTTAAAGGTTTAGTTAAAACATGGGTAATGAGATTTAAAGAATAGTTTGAAGTTGATAACTTGATATAGAATATGTGAATTTTAAGTTCAGTAGATTAGTTTGTGCAATGATTGTGATATAGAAGTGTTATGGTGTTTTTGAGGCAAGATGTACTTTGAAAAATAAGCATAGAATTCTGGAAAACAAGACCGAGTCGCGACACAAAAAGGCTCGCATCGCGACACGCACTGGGGATTTTTGCAGAATAGCTACTGGTTTGTACGATTCGCGACGCGCAAAGATTTATATCGTGACGCGCATTGTAAAATTACAGGAAAAGTTTTCTACAATTCCGAGCGTCGTGACGCGCAAGGCTTTGTGTTGCAACGCGTGACCCAAAATATTCCCAAATCAGTTTTATTTCATTCCAGTTTCACCCTAACATGTTAGAGGCCACCCTAAGGATCTCGTATCGAATTGTTTATTGTAACATCCGGTGAACCTGACGACTTGTAAGGTACCGGAGCCTGGCGACTATTATAATTTGAAGGCATAATACTTGATATAAATCATTTTTAATCAAGTATGTGCTCATAAAATGGCATTTGGGACATTCAGAGGATTCCTTGAAATTTTGACGCAGAACTTAGTTTACATTTTACCTCGAACAGTTTTTAGTAATCGGGCCGTAACATTTTCATATGATCTTAGAGTTTTATGAATTTTATATCTTCGGAAAGCTGAGACCGAGAGCTACAACTTTCACGCTTTACATTTTTTCAAAATTGAAACAGAAATAAGTCAAAAATCACAAATTCTGTATTGCTATAGTAATTTTAGGATTAGTCTAGAAAAAGGATGAGGTGGCACAATCATGACCTCTCTTTGAAGCAAAAAATATGGGTTGTGACATCTTAAAGGACAAAACTTTTCTTTCATTTTCATAGAAGACAATTGATGAATGGGATGGGTTCTTGAGATCATTTTAGTCACAAAACTTTTCTTTCATTTTCATAGAAGACAATTGATGAATGGGATGGGTTCTTGAGATCATTTTAGTCAAGTAAGTTTCTAAATCCATTTCCTTTCTTTATTTTTTAGTTTTAGGCAAGGAAAAACCAAAGCCCCATTTCGAATATAGCATACCCTAGCGATGGGAATTATTATAATTGGTATTAATAAGTTGTTGGCATGTGTTTTGATAAGTGTCATGATGATATTAGCATTGAATGAGGTTTATTTGTTTGTGAATATGATGAGGATATTATGCTTGGTGATTGAATGATTCTAGAAAATAGGTTGTGTATGGGTGGTGATATTAAATGAGTTTTGAGGTTGGAAAAGTACATATGTGTTAGTCCTAGATTAAAAGAGTGAGGATTGCATGAGTAAAGAATGTGTTGGCTTGGGTTGATGAGGTGTAGTGGATAGAATGATGGGTGTTGTAAAACAATAGTGATGTTGCTCAATATGCACACTATGCGTTTGACGAAATGCGAAGCCTAGATAAGAGTAAGACATTAAAACATTTATATGCATGATAACATGCCTAGGCTTGTAGAATAATCAAAACAAATGGGTCTTGGGCAAAGGGAAAGCGACATAATAATTTTGATTTTCCGCTGCGCACTCGCGGCCACTTCCCAACAGTGGTATCAGCGCGCCGTTTTTGTTTTTGATTAGTTCTCACTCATTTGAACTCGAAATTGGGTGTTTAAAATCTCGTTGGAAAGATAACACCCTAAACTTAATTTTAGGCACAAGTTTTGCATGATTTGCTTAAGATTGGAATTGTGAAATTGTATTTAAAGTTCACGTGTCTGCAGAAAAATGTGAATAGTAAATTTATTTGAATAAAATAAAATGCAATATCATAATTAAATATTAATCAAAGATATTTAATGCCTAAAATAATTCCAACATATTAAAACTCATATGCTTGATGATTCTATGTATGATTAGAATTGGCATGATTATTTTAGGGTGCAAGCATCTAGAGACTTTCTAATAAATAGAGAGTGTATTGCTTATCCCTTAGCTAAGTAATTATTCCATGATGAACTTAGAGATTTATTACCTTTAAGGCTAATAATATAAATCACTTGTTTATAATAAAAGACATTATAAAATATACAAGTGGGTTGAGACCAAGGGGTTAATAAAACTTTCCAAACTAAAGTTAATTTAACCAAAGATATTACTAGAGTTAGATAATGATTTGGTGTCTTCCTTCAATCACAACCTTTTTATAGCCAAAAGGAAAAGCTGTGAAGACATCTAGATAATCATTTACTCAAGGCTTACCTTAAAGCATATTTAAAGTGTTGGACTAATTTGGAGGATCTATTATTTATTCCTGTCACCAAGGCAATAAGAGCCTAAGAGGTAAGGGTATTTAAGAGAGTTCGCTCCACCCTCCCTCTGGGGAATTTTCAATGGAGGAATAAATTTGACAGTTATTCACTTAAACTTGCTAAAATCCTCAATAATAATTTAAGTCTACAATTTTCCTCCCATTGTAAAGTATAGACCCAAAGGGCTTAAACCGTATTGGCAGGACTAGGCTTTACCAGACTGACCAATACCAATTTGTCCCTAAATCATACTATTGACAATGGTTTGACTTTTCTGAGTCATAAGACGCAACGACCCTTAAGCGTGGTCTTATAACTTAGTGGCAAAGATTGGGTGTCCACAAGGACTAGTATAAGCTATGGCATGTTTGATTGCCCAACTCAATGATCAAGGAATTGTGATTTATATCATAAATTGGTTGGGAACCTACCTAATTATCGTATTTTATAACGATCTGTCACGACCCCCTCCCTAGAGCGGGCCCAACCATAGAAAGAGGTTCGCAGACTTCTTTAGCTCGAGCATTCTATATGTCAATCAACCACTCAAATGCACACAAATATTACATCACTTATTACAAATCCAAACAGTATACACAACTTTTGTGGTTTACGACACAATACCAAGGAAATAAATACAAAAGGTGACACAAATGTCTGGTCCAACCCGAATATACAACTGTGGCACGTGGATCAAATCTGGTACTGCTACTACTGTGCAGACGGACTGCCTGAAATGTTAGGGAAGAGGGGAGTGAGCTTAAAAAGCTCAGCAAGTAAACACTCATTCTCTCAACATGACCTCACCAACAAAATAGGGTTATATATATGTATATATATATAATATAATATATGAAAATAGCATATATTATAATATCATCTCGCACAATCATCCCACAACAATACAAACATCCATCAAACATGGTTGCTAATCCGGGTTTAGTATAACAGAGGATTGAAACCAATGGGAGAGTCCTCAATGACAAATCCCAAGGTTTCCAACCATATCAACTCGTAAAATGTGAGTGAAATATAATCAATGGGGGAGTCCCCGTATACCCCCAAATCAAAACCAATGGAAGAGTCCTCAATGACAGCTCCCAAGGTTTTCTATCATCTCATATCATCTGATGTATCATCACATCTCATCTCAAATCCGACCACCATTATACAAAACCCGACAGCATAACACAAAAGCACACATCATCAAACACAATCACATCTCACATCCAAGCACACATCATCAAACACAATCACATCTCACATCCAATCCATCAATCTCATCTCAACAATCATGATTTCATATTTATCATGCTTTCAATATCTCAATATTATATCTCAACAAAATATATTTAATATAAATATATATAATTATAATATACCATTATATTTATATATACCGACTCTCACAACAACCATCAATCATCAAACAATATGTTAAGAGAATCACCACAGAGTGTACTTACCTCAATCCACGCAAAAATCTCGAATATGCCTATATTCTCACTAAGAATCACAATCGGTCGCTCAAATGGCAAAGTTGACAACGTCAATCAACTCGATGTTTCCAAAAGACTATGCTGAGAAGAAAAACGGCAACGAACGACTCCGGAACTAGCTGAAACGCTCAACGAGGCAAGCGGGCCCCACAACGAAGATCGGGCCCCACCACCAAAAAGCGGACCCCACAATCCGATACTTTCAACGGTGAAAATATATACCAAAACACTCGTAATATCGAGAGCAACAATCTGATGCGATCGGATCGCCGATCCAATGGTCGAATCTCAAATTCTGGTAATATCCCCGAATCGTCGGTAACTACAAAACGGAAAACAACCCAAACGATGTCGGATCAGGAAGCAACCACTGGCGTTGGAAAGATCTCGGCCTGAAAAGTGCTCACTCGCTGGCGGTGGCCATCAAAGGTGACCGAAGACGGCCGAAAATTGCAAAATGGTCGGCGGCGTAGCGTCCCCTTCTGTTGGCGCATGGCGGCGCGTCAGGCGGCAGTTGGACCCGATATCGGTGGCGTTGGAAAGCTGACGGCGGCAGCTACACGGTGGTCCGGCGCGTGGGTGAAGGTGATCGACGGTGACACGGCAGCGACGCTTCAAAGTTTCGGCAAGAAAAAGAAAGAAATAGGAGAGAGAAAGAAGAATTTTTTTATATATACTTCGTTGTCTGCCCTACTAATACGCGTTTCTATCACTTAAATAAACTTTCAAAAGTAATGTTTTTATTATTTTATTATTTTTTTTTGCTTGCCAGCTATCACGCATAACCAAATCTCACACGATCAGCCCTAGTCGGAGTTATGAAATGATGATAATGGGATCCTTGCCCACAATAAATCCATCATATTTGGGTTGATGTGATTTGCTTAAAATTTTAAAACAATTGAGTGGGAGCAACTTCATAATATTAAAAGCCCATGTTATTATGAAACATTAATGAAAACATATTCCTAATTTTAACATTTTCTCTTAACAGGTGGGTTAAAATATTTCACAAACATTCAAATGGCAAACAGAGTATCACTTCGTTCCATCCTTGATGAGCATAAGCTCAAAGGGGACAACTACAATAACTGGTTTAGAAACCCTAAAATTGTCTTTCGACAAGAAAAGATTTTTTATGTTCTTGAAAGACCATTTCCCCCTGAACCCGCAGAAGATGCTGACCAAGATACATTTGATGCTTGGAAGAAACAAGTCGATGATGATGAGCAAGCAGTTTGCATAATGCTTGGCTCTATGTCGGACGAACTTCAGAAAGCTCACGAAGATATGGATGCTCAAACCATCATCTTTCACTTGAAGGAGTTGTATGAAACTTATGTTCATACCGTGAGATTCCAAGTGTCATGTGCCTTATTCCAAACAAGGTATAAGGAATGATCTGTTAGTGGACATGTGCTTAAGATAATTGGCCACATTGAAAAATTGGCCAACCTCGGGTTCATCGTGGATCATGAGATAGGTCACAATCTAATTCTTCAGTCCTTACCAAAAGAATTCTCTAACTTTATTATGCAGTTTCATATGTCTAATGAAGAAGCTACTTTAGCAGAATTACACAATCCGATAAAGCAAGCAGAGAATGACTTGAAACCGGAGCTTAAAACCTCCGTCATGCTTACGGGTACGGACCTGAAGCCACGAGGCCCAAAGAAAATTAAGGCCAAGGCCAAGGCTCCAGATCACCTAAAGCCCAATGGTAAGGTGGAGAAGAAAAAGAGAAAGGAGAAATGTTTCTTTTGTGGAAAGAATGGTTATTGGAAGAAAGACTGCAGATCATTGAAAGCCAAGGAAGCTAGGGAAGCCCAATGCTTCAGGTATGTTGTATATGATTGAACTATATTCTCAAAACTCTGAACCTTCTACTTGGGTGTTTGACACCGGTTGTAGGACTCACTTGTGTAACAATGTGCAGGGCCTGAGAAACAGTAGGAGACTCCGTCATGGGGAGGTTGACTTACGCATGGGTAATGGAGCAAAACTGGCTGCATTGTGCGTGGGGACTTACTCATTAGTTTTGCCAAATGGTTTAGTTTTAGACTTAGAAGATTGTGTTTATGTACCTTATCTAGCAAAGAACATCATTTCAATTTCTTCTTTATGTAATGAAGGCTTTTCAAGCCTAATAAGTTGTAATTAATGTTCTATTTATTTCAATGAAATAAAATATGGAGATGGTATTTTGAATAATGGTATCTATGTCTTACAAACTAACAAAAAATGTTCAACCTCTAATATATACAACGTTAACTCGAATAATCTCAATGAATCACTTCTATGGCACAGTCGCTTAGGTCATATCAATGAAACAAGATTAACTAAGCTACATAAGGATGGGTATTTCAAACCCTTCAAATATAAACCTTATGGAACTTGTGAGTCTTTTTTACTTGGTAAAATGACCAAATTACCCTTCAAAGGTAAATGACAGCATGCAGCGGAGACATTAGAACTCATACACTCTAATGTATGCGTACCAATGACAGTCACGGCTAGAGGTGGATTCTCCTACTTTATTACCTTTATCGATGATCATTCGTGATATGGGTATGTGTACCTTATGCGGTACAAATCTGAAGCCTTTGAGAAATTCAAAGACTTCAAGGCTGAAGTAGAAAACCAGCTTAATAAAAGTATTAAGTCACTAAGGTCTGACCGAGGTGGTGAATACTTAAGCAACAAATTTCAAGATTACTTAAGAGAAAATGGCATTGTTTCCCAGTGGACTCCTCCGGGAACTCCACAGTATAATGGGGTATCCGAAATGAGAAATCAGACATTATTAGATATGGTCCGATCAATGATGCCAGGCACGGATCTACCTTTTTTATTTTGGGGTCTTGCTTTAGAAACTGCAACACTACTGCTAAACCAAGTTCCTTCCAAGACTGTTAGTCAAACATCATATGAGTTATGGTCTGGGAAACGTCCTAGTCTTAGTTATCTAAGAGTTTGGGGATGTGACGCATGTGTCAAGCTCACACAAACTAACAAATTGGATGATATGGCAGTTAAATGTAAGTTTGTAGGATATGCCTTGAACTCAAGAGCATACGTGTTCTACGTCCCAAATGAACAAAGAACATTTGTCTCACGAAGTGCTAAATTTCTAGAGAATGAATTCCTTCTCAAGAAATATAGTGGGAGTAGACTTGACCTCGATGAGGTCCGAGAAGAACAAACTAATATAGAACTAAAAACCATTCCCCTCAAAAAGGGCAGCGACGGAACAACCACAAGGTTATGAACTCAGAAGTTCTGGTAGGGAAAGACATGAGCCTGAAAGATATGGTTTCCATATTGATGAGGAACATGATCAGGTCATTGATAATGACGATCCCACCAGTTATGACGAAGCAATGCGTGACATTGATTCAGTCAAGTGGCTTGAGGCCATGAAATCCGAAATAGACTCTATGTTTCAGAATCAAGTCTGTGACTCGGTAGATGCACCTGAAGGGATAAAACCCATAGACTGCAAGTGGATTTACAAGCGTAAAACTGATGCAGAAGGCAACATCCAAACCTATAAGGCTAGGTTGGTGGCGAAAGGTAACGTGAATAGTAACATGAATAGTAAAAAAAAATTGTTATTTTGTTTTGAATTCCAATTCGGCCCAAACTCTTATTAGGGTTTTATAATCTCATTAAACCACTAAATTAAGATCCCATGGCCAAGATTAAATTAGCTTTTATCCCACATCGGATTCTTAATTAATTTTGTTATCTTTGGAGCACTATATAAACCCAAATAATTCTTTACAAATTTGCTACACCAAAACCTTTCATATCTTGGTTTATATGAGTGAGCAACTCTAAAGTTTAAGAGTAAGCCACTGATTTTGAGGATCCTTAAGTCTAATTGACTAGAGGAACCTCGAGTTAAAAGTTTTGAGGTATTTGCCTAGGCTAGCATCAAGGGCAAAATACTCGTGCACTCGAGGCGTAGTCTTGCCTTTGAGTTTTGGCTTTGGTGTGTGCCTCTTTGGAGGCCACACACTTGGGTGGCTCTTTGGAACATGGAAAAGCTTGATGAGTTCAAGAAAAGCTTGTAGATTGGAGGGAGGACTGGAGGAGTCTTCAGTTCAAGTAAGTTTTTTTCTTTCTTTATTTTAATTAGAGTTCTTATGATAGTTAGCATGTTTCGGTTTATGTTCTTTGCATGTTTTATGAGTTTTATGCTTTAGAATATATAGTAACATTTCTAGGCTTGTAGAATAATCAAAACAATTGGGTCTTGGGCAAAGGGAAAGCGGCATAATAATTTTAATTTTCCGCTGCGCACTCGCGGCCGCTTCCCAACAGACATGGAATTGACGGATGATATGTGCACATGTATAGGACTGGGGGGACGGCGATATGTAACGCCCCCAGATCCTAGTTGAGGACTAGGGGTGACAGATGCCCCTAGATCCTAGATTCAGAACTTAGAGGGTAGCGTAGATTCGCACCTCCAGTTCTAGTTCAGTGGCTTGGGGTACGGCGATATGTAACGCCCCAATACCACTAGTTTTAGAGACATGAGTGGCATGCTTTGGGGGACGGCGATACGTAACGCCTCAAAGTCATGGATTTACACTCCTGGCTCTAGTTAGGCGTATGGGGTACGGCGATACGTAACGCCCCCATATGTCAGGTTTTCAGAGACAGATACCAGTTTTCAGAGATAAGTTTTTAGAAATAGTTTTGAGAAACAAATATTTCATAAATGAGTTCTTTGTACAGATATTTCGGAACCAGATTTTCAAAAATAGACTTCAGAAAAGTTTTCTAGGAGGAAAGTTGTTTTCAAATAATAGAAGAGATTTCAGAAAATATTTAAGATGAAATTGGTTTTAGAATCATGGATTTTCAAAAGCACTTTTAGTACTACTTTTAAAACTGTCCACTCATTTAGATCGTTCAAACGATCTAACCCCTCCACTTCCAATGTTTTGTTTTGCAGGTTCTTGTATGACGAGCTCCAGAGGATGTCTACTGATGGTTGTCACCAGAGAGTTGGTCCACTAAGTCAAGTCAGGGATAAAGTCCAGTTCGGTCAGAGTCAGAGAATGTCAAGTAACATATATGTTATACAGTAAAGGTCACATGTATATTGCATTTTAAAAGTTATTGTCAGTGTTGAAATGTGTATTTAAACATAATACTTGGTATTAAGAACATTATGCTTACATGGTTGATGAGTTGGGCTATGGTCCCATGCAAGTGTTTTATATATATATGTGTGTGTGTGTGTGTGTGTGTGTGTGTGAGATAAGAATAGCAGTTATCAGAATTCAGAGGCTTATGGGAATAGTACGGTTTATTCCTTGCCGGTAGCATTTCCCGAAATGGGGATGTTACAAATATTGTATCAGAGCATGGTCTAGGGAGTCAGTGACTGTATTGGGTAGAGTGTTGGGGTCTTGTATACATAGTATGTCCGGGATACTTGTACGCGAGGCACTACCACTCCAGTATCTGATTCTCGAGTATGTCCTCAAGCCCTATAGACATGTCAGTAAGCTTTCCCAATCATTTGAATAGTATTCTTTATGGAAATAACTATACTCTAGATCCAAGTTGAAAATTCTCTTGTAGTTATCTTGGCTTATCACCAAAAGTACAGACAAGCTATGAGATAAGAGAGTGGAAAGAGAAATCTATAAGAAAAGTAAAAGAGAATGCACAGATGTTTAAAGTAACCGGATAGTAGTAAAAATCAGAGATACAGAGTTAGATAGTAAAATATAACACCACAATTTGTAGTAAAGAATAATATAATGCCGAGTAGACTCAAGTAAAGTTTCTTCCCTCCAAATAAGATTTTATTCCTACTCAGAAAATTTTTCCAAGCAGACGCTATTGACTTGAATACCTCGTATCGGTAGCGAGTTCCTCGAGTAATGAAGAATGGATATGAAGATTGAAGAAACAAGAAAGCATAATGAGAAGTGAGAGTTTCAATAAATAAGATGTGCCAATAGGATAAGAAGATTTTAGACCCCAAACTCAGGCTGTAAGCGGAAATTATTAATTACCTTATCCCAAGAAACCCGACATAGATGCGACCCTAGGTTACCTAAATTTTCATTCTTCAGTGATACCAGTCAAAGTAGCGGCCCTGACGGAGTCTATCTCACACCTACTTTACATGAGTAATATACTATATTAGGACACAAAGTATCAGAATAAAATGATGGTACCTATTGAGATATAAATTCCTACCCCACTCTATACTAGCCTAGATAAAGATATTCGTAAGAAAAAAATTTGATGAAAAGTTAACCTAAGTCAGAAACAGAAAACACTAAATGATAGACCACCTAATAAAGAACTAAGAAGGATTTAAGAGATAGAAAATAAAGAACCTAACCCAAGCCAAGAAGGGACAAGTAGTACCAGTGAGAGACTCATAGATCAGGCAAAAACAAGTAGGAGTCCACGTGAACTCAAAGGAACAGACTTCTAGGATGAGCAAACACTCATAACTTAACCAAAAAGTACCAGTACAGACAGAAAGATCATATGGTAAAGTTGCAACCCGTAATTAGAATAGAAAGCAAAGATCTAGAAAGTAGCCACATGAATGAACCCCCATTAAACTCAATAACATGACTTAGAGCTAAGAGGTAAGATATGAAAGTAGTAAAAAGGATACAAAAAATAACAAGAGAATTCAGTACATATAGTGACATAGATATTGTATCTTGGAAACAGCAACATAAGTAAAGACCTCAGAGGGATTGATCAAGATTAAGGAATCGTAAGGCATAGAATAGTTGATATAGCTTCCAACAGTATGAATGATAATTCTTTTTATTCCAATAACCTTACTTCAGTAAGTATAACCATAAATGGGAAACATGTATATACCCACTAACGTAGAGCTTAGCATGGATTTGAATAAGTATAGAAAGGCATGGGATGGGATGGATAAATCACATATTAGCAAGATAGTTGAACAAAAGAACGGATAAACCCCAAGAAATTAAAGGTTCAAAAGAGTAAGGAATCAAAATAAGCAACGTGTAGCAACACAGAAGTAAGACACTCAACTTATACATGATTAGTGAAAGTGTAGTACCCAAGTTAAAAGATTGGTAGTGATCATATAACATGTGTTAAGATAAGGAGCTTCCAAGGAAGTGAAGACTTAAGAGATCCAAGAAAATGAGATAAAGAGGAAAGTCAAGTAACAGAGTAAAATTTAGAAAGGCAAGATAACAGTGGGAATATGGTAGGAGTTTGAAAGAGTATGAACCTTATTGAGGTTCTTAGTATAAAGTAGTATGATTAATAGCCAGATGTAAATTATGAGTAAAGTTGAAAGAGATAATTCAGATGGCTTTAGCAGAAGTACCTTAGTATGGGAGTTAACACTAGGTATGTAGATAAGAGAGTCCTAAGCTCATGGATAAGTAGCACATGCAATCGCAACACAGGTAATTAGTGAAAACACCACAACTAGTAAGCTCCAGGACAAGCCCCACCCTCTCATCCCCGTTAGATAATGGCAATAAAGATGGACCTTGATATTCACCTTGAGATATTCCTAGAATCAAGTGTATGTGTATTGAATAGTGCTACATTTAGTACAATGGGTGAGTTATTAAGCTATAATTCACGAAAACGGTCATGAGATAAAGTTGGAATTTACAAGTTTGTGAGTATCTGAATAATGACATCCAATAGAGCAAACTAAAAAAGCAATAAAGGCGGGAAATACCATAGCATATCACCAGATATGGAGAACAAGTGAGTAAAGAACACCATAATTGAACTTAAGGTAGCAACAGAAATTAAGTACAGACTGAGTATGAACTGTGACTAGAACCAAATCGCCAGCAATAACATCGAGAAGAGAATACAGTTTAAGCAAAAGTATGTATACGATTAAGCTCAGCTTAGGAACTTTGTTTCTAAGTCATTATCCAAATAAAGAAGATTCCAAATATGTTGGGGTGTTAAGCAAATACCCGGGTTACGCAGCGGAATACGGGAAAATCAAATTTTCCCATTTCTTTAATTTTTCTTGGGTATCACTCAATACTCTAAAGCAGAAACTTTAACCCAGAAATCATAATTTCAGAAAATTACCATACAACCCCAAAACTTTCCATTTTAATCATTTTAGTTCTAAGTTGTTCAAAACAAGCTTAGGTGATTTCCAATCTGTAACATCCCGCCTAAACCAGGATGCTACCGGCAGGAGACAGGCTAATCCTGCCTCCATAAGCCTCTGACTGTGACGAAATTTCGGCATGATGTATTCGTAACATCATGTAACCTGGCCTACAGCCAGCATCCATTTACAACATGAAAATAAAATCTCGGCCTCAGGCCGGTATCTCAACATCAATGCAATCTAAGGGCCCATCTAATATGTAATGCAGACATATAAACACATTACCCTCAGGGCTCCATGCCCGAAAATGCGTATATACAAAAACTTTTACAACTTTAAACTTATAAACAACTCGACTCTTATACTCCCGAGACCTGGTGACTGACTGACTGCAACGCTGCTATCCGGCTGCTCTGCAACTCTGAAATCCATAGCTGACCGTTCAGGTCGGCAACCTGCAAAACTCAAACACTGTTGTGGTGTGAGTCATTAGACTCGGTAAGTAACTATGCTCATTCCTTGAGCGCCAAACACATGCAAAGTCTGAATTCTATTTTTTTATTACCCTAGGCTTTCTATGTGTCCACGCAATATTTACAAAGGTTGTGTCACTATATAATTTTTATCCCTTTACAAACATATTACTTGCTACTGATCCTTTTTTCTGATCATACGCGTACATACCTTAAATTTTGTTTACTGTTTACTTCTTAAACATTTTTAACATAACATCAAGTTTCTCTATTCCTATTTACTGTATCAAGTATCATTTACTGTGTCAATTCCCACTGTAATAGTTACTCTGATATTTTTCCACTTCTCTATATACTTGTTTCTAATCTAGTTCTGACTTTTATTATAACTATCTTTCTTTGATATCATTGAAATATCATCAAATCGGTTTATTAAAATATTCTTTCTATTAAACATCCAACAGATTAAAATCAGCCCTATAAACATGTATATAAAACCATATGATCATACGCCAATATCTTAACAATTGTTCCTTCCATGTAAACGTATAATACACATAGGCTTTAATCACAATATATATGTAATCATGCTATCATGCTTCAATGTTAACTATATGCATCTCAGATGAATTTCTAACCTATATGATTCATATGCACGTTGTGTATACTATATAAAACTCTAACATGCTATGCTTTTTAGAAAATACTCTTGAAAACTCTTTCTGAAAAACTATTATCTGAAAGTTTCTTTCTGAAAATCCTTTGCTGAAAACCTTACTTTTACTTTCTCTTTCTGGAAAAGCTCTTTCTGAAAACTGTAAACTGTATTTGGGATATCTGCTGAAAACTGGCGCATAGGGGCGTTACGTATCGCCGTCCCCCCATACGCCGTAGAGCTAGATATGCAAATCCATGACCTTGGGGCGTTACGTATCGCCGTCCCCCAAAGCATGCCATACCTGCCCTGAAACTAGCGGTCTTGGGGCGTTACGTATCGCCGTCCCCCAAGCCACAACTAGAACTGGGGTTGCAAATCTATGCTACCTACCGCCCAAGCTCTGAACTGGAGATCAGGTACACGATCCTATGCCGCCATCCTGTCTCATAAACTAGGATCTAGGGGCGTTACGTATCGCCGTCCCCCTAATCCTCTACATGTGCACATGTCTCTATCCGTCAATTCCATCTCTGTATCTCAAGTTACATACTGGGGTGAGTTTTTCCCTCATGCCCCGAAAATATAAAACCATATTTTATATCTCAAAACTGTAAAAGCATTTTCTGAAATACATCTCTTTCAAAACATTTGAAACTATTCTTTGCAACACCTTGAAACTTAAAAACATTCTTAGCTTTAACTTAACTTCCGAAAACCATAACATATATGTATGCATATGCATTTCTTATACTATCATACATGTACATGCATTCAAGCTCTATTCACACGCACACACATGTATTCAAACATACATATTCATATCATTATGCATCTTCTCATACATCTCATAATTCCAAGTATCTATACATGTCATTCACTTATCGTTCAGCTTCACATACCCTCATCAATTTATTATCAAAACATGCAAATTATTTCCGCAAACATGTAATAAATTTGATCAAACCATTAAACAAGAATTTACAAATTTCAGCCATGTTTCCAGTAGTGCTACAACCTGAACATCTCTCGGTTTCTTTGCCATTTCAGAAGACATTTAAGTTCAATTGAAAAACCACTTTACAGGCATGAACAAAACTCATACTTACCACTTAGCCTAATTCAGCTCCTAAAGTCCTCATATTAATTGATTTACAGAGAGCTGTATGCATAAATTCCAACCAAAACCAGCCCCAATCATTACCCCATAAATTTTCCAATACTCAATATTTCACAAAACCATTTTACACAGGCATATATGAGACATAAATCCACAAGTTTTATGTTTTACACTCCTCCTAATTATTCTTCTAAAGACCCGAAAATTAAAGTGCAACAGAACCTGAAATTTCTTTAACCAAACTGTCCAATTTACATACCCTTTCAATTACTAAATTCATTTCGAATTTCAGAACTATTTTAACTATCCAGTCCACTGATCATTCATACTTCACATTTCTCAATTATAAACACATCCAATACCATTACTAATACTACTGCTGTCTTCTCTTCTTTCTCTACTGTTATAATATCTAGTTCTTCTTTTTCCACTACAACTATTACTACTATCATCCTCATTCTACAGGTACTGTTTCTGTTCCTAATGTTTTCATAACTTTCACTACTTCTCTTGTACACATAATATATACACATTCCAGAATCTCATTTTAATTTATTTCCAAATTTCACTAACCTATATATCACCTTTTATCCTCAATTCATTCTACCATCAGTTTTCCCCAATTTCTAGGGTTCATGTCATTTTCCCCCAAATCTCATATTTCTTTAATCCAATTGATTTCTTTTAATTTCAAGATTAAAATCAATATTGGGTTACTCTAATATACTCATCACTACCATTCTTAGTTCAATTTCCAGTTTTCTTCATCAAATCAATTTAAACCCATAAACACCCAACTCAAGAAATTCATCCCATAGAGTACTTACTGGTTTCTGATGCATCTATGAAGCTACTGAAATTGAATTTAAACTCCTTAGCTTTGTTTCCTTCTTCATCGTCCTTCAGCTCTCTCGCTCGTGTCTCTGGTTCAGCCTCTGTCTACTTCTGCTTTCTTCCTTCCCTCGGCCTCCCTTCTCTCTCGGCCTGATTTCTTTTCTCACCTTTCCGTTTTTCTTTCCTTTCTCTCGGCTCAGCTCTCTCATTCTCGGTCTGCTTTGTTTTCTCTCTTCTTTCTCTGTTTTCAGTTTCTTTCTCTCTCGGTCATCCCCTGATTTCTCTCATCTATTCTCTCTCTTTCTATTTCGCCTCAGCTCTCTCTCTGTTTTTTTTTTTTTTTTTTGCTCTTCTGTCTCGATTCTTCTTTTCTTTTTGTGTTTTTGTACTGTGTGTGTTAATGAGTATGGTGTGTATATTAAATATCTAAATATAATAAATATATGTGTATATTTTGTGCAGTCCACGTGTGTGTGTGAATGAAACACATGTATTCTAAAAAAAAATATCTAGGTTATTTAATACTAATATGGCAAACCTTAATTTGTCCTTTAATTTTAATTATTGTTTCTTATAACTAATTTATTGAAAAGTTCACATTACATCATAAAAAAAATCCCCGCGTTCGGACATGGTCTCACGCGTGAAAAACAAAATCCTCGCAAAATGCTAAAATAACCTGGGTCATTACATTCACCCCTCCTTATATAGGATTCGTCCTCGAATCCTGACCTGCGCATACCGAAACCAATCAACAAGCAAAAAACTCGAAACCAAACAACAAACAAAGACCGATATGGTCCAAACAAACACATACTTACTGAGATAGTCGAATAGCCAGCAGCTGCAGTCACCGACACTCTACAAACCTCTGCTCTGATACCATCTTTGTAACATCCCGCCTAAACCAGGATGCTACCGGCAGGAGACAGGCTAATCCTGCCTCCATAAGCCTCTGACTGTGACGAAATTTCGGCATGATGTATTCGTAACATCATGTAACCTGGCCTACAGCCAGCATCCATTTACAACATGAAAATAAAATCTCGGCCTCAGGCCGGTATCTCAACATCAATGCAATCTAAGGGCCCATCTAATATGTAATGCAGACATATAAACACAATACCCTCAGGGCTCCATGCCCGAAAATGCGTATATACAAAAACTTTTACAACTTTAAACTTATAAACAACTCGACTCTTATACTCCCGAGACCTGGTGACTGACTGACTGCAACGCTGCTATCCGGCTGCTCTGCAACTCTGAAATCCATAGCTGACCGTTCAGGTCGGCAACCTGCAAAACTCAAACACTGTTGTGGTGTGAGTCATTAGACTCGGTAAGTAACTATGCTCATTCCTTGAGCGCCAAACACATGCAAAGTCTGAATTCTATTTTTTTGTATTACCCTAGGCTTTCTATGTGTCCACGCAATATTTACAAAGGTTGTGTCACTATATAATTTTTATCCCTTTACAAACATATTACTTGCTACTGATCCTTTTTTCTGATCATACGCGTACATACCTTAAATTTTGTTTACTGTTTACTTCTTAAACATTTTTAACATAACATCAAGTTTCTCTATTCCTATTTACTGTATCAAGTATCATTTACTGTGTCAATTCCCACTGTAATAGTTACACTGATATTTTTCCACTTTTCTATATACTTGTTTCTAATCTAGTTCTGACTTTTATTATAACTATCTTTCTTTGATATCATTGAAATATCATCAAATCGGTTTATTAAAATATTCTTTCTATTAAACATCCAACAGATTAAAATCAGCCATATAAACATGTATATAAAACCATATGATCATACGCCAATATCTTAACAATTGTTCCTTCCATGTGAACGTATAATACACATAGGCTTTAATCACAAATATATATGTAATCATGCTATCATGCTTCAATGTTAACTATATGCATCTCAGATGAATTTCTAACCTATATGATTCATATGCACGTTGTGTATACTATATAAAACTCTAACATGCTATGCTTTTTAGAAAATACTCTTGGAAAACTCTTTCTGAAAAACTATTATCTGAAAGTTTCTTTCTGAAAATCCTTTGCTGAAAACCTTACTTTTACTTTCTCTTTCTGGAAAAGCTCTTTCTGAAAACTGTAAACTGTATTTGGGATATCTGCTGAAAACTGGCGCATAGGGGCGTTACGTATCGCCGTCCCCCCATACGCCGTAGAGCTAGATATGCAAATCCATGACCTTGGGGCGTTACGTATCGCCGTCCCCCAAAGCATGCCATACCTGCCCTGAAACTAGCGGTCTTGGGGCGTTACGTATCGCCGTCCCCCAAGCCACAACTAGAACTGGGGTTGCAAATCTATGCTACCGCCCAAGCTCTGAACTGGAGATCAGGTACACGATCCTATGCCGCCATCCTGTCTCATAAACTAGGATCTAGGGGCGTTACGTATCGCCGTCCCCCTAATCCTCTACATGTGCACATGTCTCTATCCGTCAATTCCATCTCTGTATCTCAAGTTACATACTGGGGTGAGTTTTTCCCTCATGCCCCGAAAATATAAAACCATATTTTATATCTCAAAACTGTAAAAGCATTTTCTGAAATACATCTCTTTCAAAACATTTGAAACTATTCTTTGCAACACCTTGAAACTTAAAAACATTCTTAGCTTTAACTTAACTTCTTCCGAAACCCATAACATATATGTATGCATATGCATTTCTTATACTATCATACATGTACATGCATTCAAGCTCTATTCACACGCACACACATGTATTCAAACATACATATTCATATCATTATGCATCTTCTCATACATCTCATAATTCCAAGTATCTATACATGTCATTCACTTATCGTTCAGCTTCACATACCCTCATCAATTTATTATCAAAACATGCAAATTATTTCCGCAAACATGTAATAAATTTGATCAAACCATTAAACAAGAATTTACAAATTTCAGCCATGTTTCCAGTAGTGCTACAACCTGAACATCTCTCGGTTTCTTGTTTCTTTGCCATTTCAGAAGACATTTAAGTTCAATTGAAAAACCACTTTACAGGCATGAACAAAACTCATACTTACCACTTAGCCTAATTCAGCTCCTAAAGTCCTCATATTAATTGATTTACAGAGAGCTGTATGCATAAATTCCAACCAAAACCAGCCCCAATCATTACCCCATAAATTTTCCAATACTCAATATTTCACAAAACCATTTTACAGGCATATATATGAGACATAAATCCACAAGTTTTATGTTTTACACTCCTCCTAATTATTCTTCTAAAGACCCGAAAATTAAAGTGCAACAGAACCTGAAATTTCTTTAACCAAACTGTCCAATTTACATACCCTTTCAATTACTAAATTCATTTCGAATTTCAGAACTATTTTAACTATCCAGTCCACTGATCATTCATACTTCACATTTCTCAATTATAAACACATCCAATACCATTACTAATACTACTGCTGTCTTCTCTTCTTTCTCTACTGTTATAATATCTAGTTCTTCTTTTTCCACTACAACTATTACTACTATCATCCTCATTCTACAGGTACTGTTTCTGTTCCTAATGTTTTCATAACTTTCACACTACTTCTCTTGTACACATAATATATACACATTCCAGAATCTCATTTTAATTTATTTCCAAATTTCACTAACCTATATATCACCTTTTATCCTCAATTCATTCTACCATCAGTTTTCCCCAATTTCTAGGGTTCATGTCATTTTCCCCCAAATCTCATATTTCTTTAATCCAATTGATTTCTTTTAATTTCAAGATTAAAATCAATATTGGGTTACTCTAATATACTCATCACTACCATTCTTAGTTCAATTTCCAGTTTTCTTCATCAAATCAATTTAAACCCATAAACACCCAACTCAAGAAATTCATCCCATAGAGTACTTACTGGTTTCTGATGCATCTATGAAGCTACTGAAATTGAATTTAAACTCCTTAGCTTTGTTTCCTTCTTCATCGTCCTTCAGCTCTCTCGCTCGTGTCTCTGGTTCAGCCTCTGTCTACTTCTGCTTTCTTCCTTCCCTCGGCCTCCCTTCTCTCTCGGCCTGATTTCTTTTCTCACCTTTCCGTTTTTCTTTCCTTTCTCGGCTCAGCTCTCTCATTCTCGGTCTGCTTTGTTTTCTTCTTCTTCTTCTCTGTTTTCAGTTTCTTTCTCTCTCGGTCATCCCCTGATTTCTCTCATCTATTCTCTCTCTTTCTATTTCGCCTCAGCTCTCTCTCTGTTTTTTTTTTTTTTTTTTGCTCTTCTGTCTCGATTCTTCTTTTCTTTTTGTGTTTTTGTACTGTGTGTGTTAATGAGTATGGTGTGTATATTAAATATCTAAATATAATAAATATATGTGTATTTTTGTGCAGTCCACGTGTGTGTGTGAATGAAACACATGTATTCTAAAAAAAAATATCTAGGTTATTTAATACTAATATGGCAAACCTTAATTTGTCCTTTAATTTTAATTATTGTTTCTTATAACTAATTTATTGAAAAGTTCACATTACATCATAAAAAAAATCCCCGCGTTCGGACATGGTCTCACGCGTGAAAAACAAAATCCTCGCAAAATGCTAAAATAACCTGGGTCGTTACACAATCACAACCAAAATTATTTGTACAACAAATATACATTAAAAACGGAATTCTGAAAAAATATCCAGATTTTTCAGTAATTATGGAAATGCCCCTAAACTTTGCATTTTAATCATTTTAGTCCTAATTTATCAAATACATAATTAGGTGATTTCAAATCACAAACAAAATGATATATACATGTCTTTTACATGAAAATATAATTTTCAATTCAAGAAACCAATTTTTTCCAAATTTCCGAATAGGTCCCTCAACTTTTCAAAAATTACACTTTAGTCCAAATCGGTTCAAAACCATTCAAGATCAAGTCCAATCAACACCAAAATTAATATGCATAATATATACATCATTAATTAACATATATATGAAAGCCTCAAATTTGGAGTGGGTTATGAACACTAATTTTACAATTTCTTGTAACATCCCGGGTTATTTTAGAGTGTTAGCGTGAATTTTATTTTTCGCGCGTGAGACCGCATCTAAACGCGAGGTTTATTTTTTCAGTAAAATTGGAACTTTTTCACGAAATTAATTATAAGTTTTCATTAAATTAAATTTGAGGGGTGAAATTATAAATTACCCAACTAGTAAAAAATAAATAGATAATCCTAGATAATTCTACACACACACGTGGAACACTATATACACACACATGTGTAATACACACACGCACACCTTAAACACACACACACACAAAAGAAAAAGAAAAGAGTAGAGACGAAAGAAAGAGAGAAAAATCGGGAGAGAGAGGAAAGAGAACGAGAGAATGAGAGGGGTGGAGAGTCGAGGGGGAGAGTTGGCGGTTCGGCGGCGTGTCCTTGGCCGCCGACGAGCTTACGGCGCATCCTCAGAAACTGGTCCGGCGTGGTGGCAATAAGCAGAGGCAGCGAGGAGAGAGAGCAGGGGCTGGGCCGAGAGAGAGAGAGAGAGCAAAGAAGAAGAAAAAGAAGATGAGGGAGTCCGGATTTGAAATTTTGATTTCGTTCATGGATGCAAATGGTAAGTATACTATGACTATGATTTCCTTGAGTTTGATTAATTTTGTCATTTGGGTTTTGGATTGAATTTCGAAATTGGGCTTGATAATGAGATAAAAATATGTTAAAAAGTAATCTAGATTTGGTATTTAGTATGAAATTAGAAGAAATTTTTAACATTAAAGAAATTGTAAAATTTAGGGAAAAATCGCCAATAACCCTAGAATTTGGGAATTTCTAGAATTACGGAATAAGTTTATTACTGTAACGACCAGTAGTTTTTACTATTGCCCACAGCGATACTATTACGTACGGGACGAAGGCACAAAGAATAAATTATGTTGAGGCTCTAACATACTCGCAAGATGACTTTGGGGACAATCGGTAAATTTCTCGAAATCCCGGACGAGACTGTACCGTATTTCCTTTGAACTTCCCATAGTATTTGGGGAGTAACTTTTTCATACGACCTCTGACTTTTATGAATTTTATATTGTCGGAAAGCTGAGATCGAGATATACAACTTTCGCGTTGAACAGTTTCCCAAATTTGGACCAGAAGCTGGTCAAAAATGCAAGTCAAAAGTTGGAATGAATAGTAATTTCGGGTCTAATTGGAAGATTCTCAAACTTTCCACAAATTTCTACATTTTTCTTCAATTTCCAAAATATCTTTTGACCCCACTATATAAAGGGATAACTATTCACTAATTCATCAAAATAAATCAAGGAAATAAAATGAAAAGAGAGAGGAAGAAACCGAGAAAGAAGAAGAGGGAAGAAGAAGCCGAGAGAAGAAGAAAAAGAAGAAAGGAAAGAAGAAGGGAAAGAAAGAAAAGAAGAGGGAAGATGGAAGCAACCATGGAGGATGAAGAAAATCTAGAGAAAGTGAGGTAAGAAAACTTGACCCAAATCTTGAGTTTTTCATTTTGGTGATATTAGTGATATGGTAATGATAATAACATGTTTGTGGTTCCATTTGAATAGAATAAGAGCTTGGAATTGATTATTGTATGATTAGATATATGAATTAAAAGTTATAAGTTTTGGGATAAATCTTTTATGGATTATGTGAATGAATTAAATTGAGTGTTGATGAAATAATACTTGGAATTTTTTATTTTTTTTTTTTGGTTGTTGGATATGGTAGAGAGTTGATTACTTGATTTGAATGATTGGAGTGAAGAATTGAGTGTTTTGGGTAATTTTAAGTTTGTTATTCAAGTTTGATAATTTTTTAAAGATGATGAGGATTGATGTGTTTTGATTTTAGTATGTGATGGTTATGTAAAATGGGGGTAGAGTTACCTAAGGTTGTAAGAATGGGGGATTTAGGCATGCCGCACACCAAGTGTTCGATATAATGCCACACTTCAATTAATTGAAGAAAATAAACACAATTCATATGTTATAAATGGTGCTTAAAATGGTTAAAATTCTGTTGTGGGTTGTTGGATTGACGGAATTAGAAAAGAAGGCGAAATAAGAAAGTTACATGGCAATGTTGGTTTAGGATGTTTTCTAGACAGGTTATGAAGAATTGCTTATAATTTACGTTTCTGATGTCCGATTGATGAAGCGTAAATTTTCGGATAAACTAGACATATACGGTAGTAACATATCCAAAATTTAGAATTTTTGGACTTAAGACGAGACCGGACCGAATTTTTGAAGTCAGGCTATCTGCTGCCCATGTGCCCAGTTTTTACAGCCGCACAACCCCCGAACTTCAGTCCATAACTTGAGTTATAGGAATCGAAACCGCGATCCGTAAAAGCCAACATAAATTAGACACATAAACGAGTATTCTATTAAAACTTCAGAGCCAAATTCAACCCCGATTTAGGGCACCAAATTTTCAAAGTCAGTGTTGGCGCACTGAAATTTTCTGGATAGAGAGCAGAATATGGAGTTTTGTGAAGTAGCTTGTGAAATCCTCGAACGAGTGTAATAAAAATTATTAGACCACCCTAAAATGTTAGTAACGTAGCGAGTATGAGTTAACATGAATAATGAATAAATTTTGTTAAGAAATGATATAATTTGCAACCTTGGTACTAACGAATTTTGCTAATTCTAGATTATCTCCAGGAGATACGATTCCGCCACCATCGCAAGGCGTCATCAGCAAGTTCCGAACCAGTGAGTGGAAACTTTCTCTTTTATTTGTTTTTAATTTCACCTTTTTATCAGATTTACATTTTACGCTTTAGGGCGTTAGAAGCGTTTCTTTTCAGTTATTGTTATATACAGTTATGCTTTGAGAAAGAAAATGATTTTTAGAAAACAGTATTTACAATTTTAAGATTAAAAAGTATGGTTTTCATATTTTTCGGGACATGAGGTAAAAACTCACCCCAGTATGTAACTTGATACAGTTTGGAATTGATGGATATAGTGACATGTGCACATGTGGAGGACTGAGGGGACGCTCTCGGATCCTCGAGTCGGGCTAGGGGGACGGCGATACGTAACGCCCCTAGACCCCAGTTTCAGAGCTTGAGTGGTATTCTTTCTTAATTGGGGGTCATAATGCATTGCGAGATGCCGCCCTTGATCTATGTAAATTAGTTTCTTAATTAAGAAGTTATTGAGGATAAATAATTAAATTAATTAATTTACTTAACTTATGAAGTCTATAACTATCTCCATTGCCAAATAAGAAAGAACCTAATGGGTTACACACTTTAAAAGTATTGAAGAATTATTGATAAATTATGTAAAATTAAGTTTTGGGACTTAAATGTTAAGTTATTAAACTTTGGGGCAAATTCATAATTTCAGAAATTATGGATAAAAATGGAATTCTGAAATTTTTTAGGCCAAATTGCAAATCTGGAAATAAGGGACTGTTTCGGGTCATTTTATAATTTTCAAAAGTATATGGGCTGAAATATAATTTAGCAAAGTATTTGTATTAAATTATAATTTCAGATTTATAGTATCCAAATTTGATTAGGATTGATAAGTTTTATTTAATTAATTTAATTAAATAAAAAAGGATAATAGTTGTTTATTTAGGATGGATTAGAATTCTTATTCTGATAGAATTAAATCCTATCCCTAATCTAAATTTCCTAATTTGATTAGGATTAAAACAAATCAAATGAAAAGGCTATAAAATAAGCCTCTTGCCATTTGCGTGAAGAACAACAAAATTGGAGAGAAATTTTAGTTTTTCACGTGAAGAAGCAAAAATAAAATAAAGAAAATTTTGAATTTTGAATTTTGTTTAAGCAAAAATTCCTTATATTTCCAATATTTCATAAACCTTAAAATAAGTCTAAAAAAAAAAGCTAGCACTAAAGAAAAGACACTTACATAATATTTGATTTGAGAAATCCAAAATCATTAACTCTCTGATTTGTGTGGATACCGTTGGAGGCTAAACGTGTGGGTGTACGATACGAGGATTACTTAAAGGTTTAAAGTACATTTTTATTTATGTTTCATAAATAAATATTATCGTGAAGCATGAAAAATAATTATGATCTTGAATTGGAAATTTATGTTTAAAATTGAAAATTTTTAAATTTCCGCTGCATATCGTATGCTAGATTTCCAACAGTTTGGCAATGGCATGCAGCTTGATTCTTCATCAAGGTCTATAGTGTCCCAACTTGAAAGAATCAAACGACTTGAATCACTTGCACAATAGAACATCAAAGCCATTGGAGAGCAAAAAACATGGAAAGCATAAGACGTGAAGTCAATGCTAACATAGGACAGCTTGAGAGAAGAATAGCAAAGAGAACTAAACAATAGCCCATTGTAAGCCTTTTATATCCCCAAACAAGGGGAATGATGCTCGGATGGAGAGACCACTCGCCATTGACCAAGAAACTAAAAATTATAATACTGAAGTTGCTGAGAAGAGAGAAACCAATGAGGAAGTTATGAGGTTTGCCTTCATCATGGCTACGCCAAATCACGATAAGGTAAATCTTGAGACCAAGTGAGTGAGATGAAGTTGTTGCCCAAGAAAGAGGAAGTTAAGCATGAAATGGTCAAATGATGAAAACAGAATAATGGTTGAGTACGATAAAAAGAATGAAAACGTGATCTACAATGAGGCCTATCATATAGAGAGTCCAAGTTTAAGAAAAGAACCTCAAGTAGAGAAGCAATATGATGAATTCATACGGGAACCAATACCTTAATTATGAAAGAAGGATGTGGAGAGCCATAACCATAAAAGAAGTTTTAGTGCAAGATAAAAGAAGGAAGGAAGAGCATGTGAAGCCCGATAAACCTGATATGGATATTCGGTACCC